>BHEV01004034.1:0-17172 GCA_004319985.1 Emydocephalus ijimae
TAAGATACTCTCTCTGGTGCAGCGGTAGAAGGTCACCAGCAATTTTTCATTCAGTTGTTGTTCCCTGAGAAGTCTCAGGTAGTATATATTCTACTACCGACTTCACCAAGCTTTAAATTTTGGGCTTGGACAACTTTGAACTACGCTGCCTACGGTTGGACTTTAAGTGTAGTACACAAAATTATCTGCTACAAGGTCCTGCCAGCCGATGACTACTTCAGCTTTAACCGCAACAACACAAGAGCACACAGCAGATACAAACTCAACGTAAACCGCTTCAGACTTGATTGCAGAAAGTACAACTTCAGCAACAGAGTGGTCCATGCCTGGAATGCACTCCCTGACTCTGCTGTTACATCCTCTAACCTCCATTCCTTTAACCTTAAACTATCCACTATTGACCTCACCCCATTCCTAAGAGGCCTGTGAGGGGGCGTGCATAAGTGCATCATCGTGCCTATCGTCCCTGTCCTACTGTCCCCATTTATTTGCTATTTCCTGTATTCTTACTCATGTTTATACCTATATCTGTTATCTTGTACGTGATTGACAAATCAAATAAATAAAATAAAATATAATCTCTGCTGGGCCCTTTTGACCAGGGCTGCAATGGGAGCCCCCCAGGTCAGGTCCTCTTTTAGGGTAACACCCAGAAACTTAAAACTGGCCACTTGCTCTCGTCAGTCTCCCTTGAGAAGCAAAGGGCTGGAGGTCTGTTCTGTTCCTTCTATATAGTCCACTATCAGCTCCTTGGTCTTATTGGTGTTGAGGACCAAGTTATTATCTCCACACCACGAAAGCAACTGGTCCACCTCATCTTGTTAGGCAGACTCATCCCCCAATTGGAGAACTCAAGTAGCACTATGTCAGGGCCATTCGCATGGGGGGAGAGTCTCTCCTTTAAGACTTAGGGACTTCAACTTCCAGAATTCCCCTGTTTTTCAGAACTGAGGAAGCTTCTTAGAGGAGAAGAAGCGAAACCTCTTCGAGGAAAAAAAAAAAAAACCAAAGTCCAGTTGCCTTTGGAAAAAGCTTCTACAGTAAGTCTATAGCTAGTCCTCGAATTACGCAACCAGAAATCATAACGGTCGTAAAACAGGTCAATCGTGACTTGAGCCAATTGCACAGCATTTTATTACAGCGTTAGTTAAGCAAACGCGATGGTCGTAAAGGGGAGGTAAACACCACAGTCATTAAATAGAAGTAAAAGATGCCCATCCACCCACCCCCCAGCTTACTTGTAAAGCCGAAGAAATTCAGGGTGAGGGTTGACTGGATCCAGAGGTCCATAAATCATATGCACTGGAAGAGAGGAAGGTTGACACAAAGACCCAAATGAAAACAAATGCCCTAAAATTCTCCCCCTGTCCCCCGCCGCTCTTACAAACCCCATCCAAGCCCCGAGGAGGAGCCCATCCTACTCACAGGGAACCGAGGTGGATTGCAGGGCTCCGACCCAGCGGTCTCTGTGTTGCTTCCGCTGGTTGATGTAGTGTAAAAGGCTGCAAAGCAAAATTCAAGGGGTGAAGATTTTCCAGGGTAAACGGTGTCAGAAGGGACCTCAGAGGTCTTCTAGTCCAGCCTCCTGCTTGAGCAGAAGACCAGACTACTATACCAGTCCTCAACCATGGCAACTTTGAGACTTGGGGACTTCAACTCCCAGAATTCCTCAGTCAACCATGCAATTTACAGCATTTTCTTCCAGAAACCAGTAACTTTTATTCCCCCCACAAACTGAAATGAATAGAATAGAATAGAACAAGATAGAATAGAATAGAATAGAATAGAATAGAATAGAATAGAATAGAATAGAACAAGACAGAATAGGATAGAATAGAATAGAATAGAATAGAATAGAATAGAATAGAATAGAATAGAATAGAATAGAATAGAATAGATAATAGGAATAAAATAGAATAGAACAAGACAGGATAGGATAGGATAGGATAGGATAGGATAGGATAGGATAGGATAGGATAGGATAGGATAGAATAGGATAGAATAGAATATAGGAATAGAATAGAATAGAACAAGATAGAATAGAATAGAATAGAATAGAATAGAATAGAATAGAATAGAATAGAAGAGTTGGAAGGGACCTTGGAAATCATCTAGTCCAGGGGTCACCAACCTTTTGGACCTCAGGGACCACCAAACTCATCATTTTAAATCCTGCAGACCAGAAACCCTTGGGAAAATCCCCCCAAAAATCTGCAGGAAAATCCCCCATCCCCATTTTCCTACCGATCGATCCTTCTTTATTTGGGATTGCAGGATACCGTCTCCAGCTCTGTTCTCAGGGGGAGAGAGAGACTTTTGGCTTCGTGCAAGGAAAGCAGCAGAAGCCGCAGAAGTCTTTCTTTCTCTCCCCCCAAACTCCGCCAGAAATGAGTCTTTGCCGGCGCAGCTTCTTGGAGCAGGAGGCCTTGCAAAGACTCACGTCTGGCGGAGTTTGGGGGAGAGAAAGAAAGACTTCGACTGCTTTCCTAGCATGCAGCCGAAAGCAGGAGAAAAAAGAAGCGGAAAGAAGCAGCCTGGTGGCCAGGCGAGGTGCGTGGGGCACGTGGGGCAAGTCCCCCCTCCCTTTCCCCCTTCACCCTCACTCCCTTGCGTTGTTCGCAATGCGATGCAAACCTTGCATCCTCGCGGGCCATGTGGGCAGCGCAGCCTTGTGTTCCCGCGCAGCCTCGATTAATTGCTTTGGGGGGGACATTTCTCTGCAGACCACTGACATTTTCTCACGGACCACCAGTGGTCCCCAGCCCACCAGTTGGCGACCACTGGCCTAGTCCAACTCCCTACTCAGGCAGGAAACTGATATTCGTTTAATGACCCCCACCAAAAAAAAAAAAAAGAAAAACAGAAAAATGGATCCAGTCATTACAGTCATCATGTCTCACTACCGTGATTGGCAGGCTCAATGACGGTCGTAAGTCAAGAACTCAACCTGTACTGCATTTGGGGGATTTAACCTCCTACCTGTCCACCACAAGGTTTCCATCGTTTGTTCGCAGGACTGTCCACATATCCCACAATTCGGGCTCCGTAGGCTGCGTGTGCGGGCCAAAGACCTCGGCCAGGCTGGGAGGATTTAAGACGAGATGGATTAGCACTGTAGGATTCACACAAACTAACCCCCCAAGCCCGCCACTCAATACTCTTGAGTAGTTCTCCAATCCAAATGGCTTTCTATGGGCTTCAATCTGATGTTTAGGGCTCTAGGAAGATTAATTGAGGATCCTTAAATCTAGAACAAACTTTCTCAAGCTTAGACCTTTGAAGACATGTGGACTTCAATTCCCAGAATTCCCCAGTCAGTTTCCTTTAAAATGGGTGGACTTCCACTCCCAGAATTCCTCAGCCAGTTCCCTTTAAAATGGGTGGACTTCCACTCCCAGAATCCCTCAGCCAGAAGACTTTGAGACAGGTGGACTTCAACTCCCAGAATTCCCCAGTGAGTTTCCTTTAAAATGGGTGGACTTCCACTCCCAGAATTCCCCAGTCAGTTTCCTTTAAAATGGGTGGACTCCCACTCCCAGAATCCCCTAGCCAGAAGACTTTGAGATGGGTGGACTTCAACTCCCAGAATCCCCCAGCCAGAAGACTTTGAGATGGGTGGACTTCCACTCCCAGAATCCCCCAGCCAGAAGACTTTGAGACGGGTGGACTTCCACTCCCAGAATCCCCCAGCCAGAAGACTTTGAGACGGGTGGACTTCAACTCCCAGAATCCCCCAGCCAGAAGGCTTTGAGATGGGTGGACTTCAACTCCCAGAATCCCCCAGCCAGAAGACTTTGAGACGGGTGGACTTCAACTCCCAGAATCCCCCAGCCAGAAGGCTTTGAGACGGGTGGACTTCAACTCCCAGAATTCCTCAGCCAGAAGGCTTCAAAATGGGCAGACCTCAATTCCCAGAACTCCCCAGCTGGCTCAGGGATTCAGGGATTTAAAGTCCCACCTCAATTCAAGGGGCCAAATTTGAGAAACACTGTTCTAAAAGGGACCAAATACCTTTTTAACACTTTAAAATGCAAACTCACCTTTTGGTGAAGATGAAATAGTTCGTTAGCCGAGTAATAATGGCCGATAGCAGCCCGCCATCTTTGAGGATCTGAAAAGCAGTAGGACACTTGAAGCAGTTTGCATGGGGAGGAAGAGGAGGAGGAGAGAACAAGAAAGGGAGGCTCTTTGCAGCAGCAAAATGGAAACGAAACAGGTCAGCTGCTAGCAGGAAAAAGATGCCTTTCCAAAATTAAAAATTCCTATTGCATTCTTGCCATTTCCCCGAAAATACAACCTACCCAGAAAGTAAGCCCTAGCTTGATTTTTGCACCTGAGCCCAATATAAGCCCTCCCCCAAAATAAACCCTAATTAAAATCCCATCCATTCCAGAGTAGATGGGTAAAAATTAAGCCAGGGTGGGGATGAGGGGTGGAGCTGCCCTACTCCTTCCCTTGGGACAGGTGTAGCCAGGCCTCACACACTCTGACATCTGTCTTGCTGCCCATTTTTTCTGCAGCTGGCAAGGCTGGCCAGGCTTTCCTGAAGGCCTCTGGAGCTGAGAACAAAGCTCTGGATCGATCCAAAGCTCAGTTTCAGCTGCAGAGGCCTTCAAGACGCCATCTTGGCTTCCGTCAGCTAATGGTCGTAACCCGAGGATGCCCCTTCCCCGACTCCTCTTCCATCGGGGGCAAGGCGCGACCCGGATCCGGGGTGGTGCGTCCGTTCGGTTCATCGGGCGATTTCCTTCGATGGTTATTCCTCTTTCAAGGTATGTTAGATGGCGGGGTCTAATGAGAGGAGGGGGGGACATTTTTTTCTTTTTTTTTAAAAAAAAAGCAGTTCCTGGATTGGATTTTTATCAGCTTTTTCAGGCCATTTTCTGGGCTGTTTTTCAGGCTACTTTTGGAGCATTTTCTGGGCCATTTTGGGGGTATATTTCAGGCCATTTTGGGGCCATTTTCTGGCCATTATGTGGGCCTTTTTCAGGCCTTTTTTGGCCCCCAAAACGATCTGGAAATAGACTTGAAAATGGCTCAAAAAACGGCCTGAAACAGGCATGTGCACAACAGACAGCTGGTCTTCATGGGTGCTAGAGTAACAGAAAATGGCCTGAAAACAGGCCAGATTTTGGGGGCCATTTTCACGCCATTTTTGGGATTGTTTTCAGGCTATTTTGGGGCTGTTTTTGGCTGAAAAAACTGGCTTGAAAACAGTCCTAAAACCAGACTGAAAACAGCCCCAAAAACGGACTGAAAAAAATCAGGCATGCATGCACCGGCTATCTGTTCTTCACTTTTCCAGCATGCACATACACGCGTCTTTCAGTTTGGGCACTCGGTGCCGAAAAGGTTCGCCATCACTTTTTCTAGGTGTTTTTACTTAATCTGCTTTCATAATAATAATAATAATAATAATAATAATAATAATAATAATAATAATAATAATAATAATAATAATAATAATAATAATAATAGCTGTCTGTTTTGCAAGAAAGAAATTTCACTGCCAGAGCTTAAGCAGACATAACCCAGACAATCCAAGAAAGGAATTTTTCAGAAGAGAAATCTTCAGCTAAACTTTTCTGTTAAGACAAATTACCTTTTGGATGAATCTGGGATAATAAGCTTCTGGAAAGATGCCTGCAAATTTAAGACAGGAAATCAGAAGATTCGTTCCAAAATGTTTCCATGTCACGAAAACAATTTTTTTTATCCAGGGGCGGGATTACGCTAAGATGAACCGCGGCGAGAGATGGAGCCAAAACAGGTCAGCGATCAAAAGGCATCTCCTAAACATTTAAATTGTATAGAATCCTAGGGCTGGGAGGGACCTTAGAGGTCATGTAGTCCAACCCCCTGACCGAACAGGAAACCTTATGCTATTCCGGACAGATAGCTGTCCGATCTTTTCTTGAAAACCTCCAGCGATGAAGCACCCACAACTGCATGACCCCTCCCCCCCCAGGACACTACAACCTTCATAAATGAGAGTTGGTTGCCAAGAGTCTTGTTGTGGTTAGCCGGCAGCAGCTGCGGATGGCTGTGGAGAGCGAGGGCTCAGATGAGGGGCCGGGACCATGAGGGAGTGGACTGCTGCCTTCAGAGATTGTGGGGGCCGGCAGCAGCGAGGAGGAGGTTCCCGAGGAGCCTGTGCCAAGTGCGCGTCACGAAGGATTGCTCGGAGGAAAGAACAGCTACAACAGCACAGGGGACTCAGGAGTAAGGCTGCAAGATAATGGCCCCTCCTTCAAGGAGATAAAAGCCAGCTGTGAATCGGACGTTCTTTACAGGAAGAAAAGACGTTTTGAAACTCAGCCTCGTGGACATTACAGTATCTCAAGTTGGTATTGGAAGACTCTTGTGTTGTGAAATATTTCTTATCTGTGATTCTTGGCAGCCTTGCACAGTTTTGGCGAGGCTTGTGCTTATCAAAGTTAATTAGTTTGCAGCAGCCTTTTAATCGGGCATTCATAAGAATCATTAGAAGGTTTCCTGTTCCCTTTGGTTCGTATTTGTCTTATTGGAAAAAAGGGTTTGGGTCAGAACACATCTGAATTTTGATCACATGACCACGGGGGAATGCTGCAATGGTCGTTAAGTGTGAAGAAGGGTGCTGAGTCACTTTTTTCCAGTGCCATTGCAACTTTGGACGGTCACTAAGCAAGCAGCCCTAAGTCGAGGACCCCTGTACCTGTAAATGGGTGTGGGGACTTGGGTGATGATGGCATGCTGTCCTCCAACTTGAATGATGTCCCCTAGGGTGGATTCATCTCTGTCCCCCCCCCTCCAATCCGCCCCCCGCAAAAGACTGAACCAACCCTCTTCCGCTCCGAGTAATTTTGCAACGGGAATTTGCGGGAGATTTCCCCCCCTAAATCGCTCACCTCCGTTCGACAGACACAGGCTGTTGATGAGGACGCATCCCGTTCTATTCTGTTCATACCTGAGAGTAGAGAAAACGGTGTAAAATACAGTTAAACGTGATATAAATATAATCAATTTATCGAAGTAAGATTTGGGAGGGGGGGGGCGTAAGTTCTGAGAATGTTCTGGTTGCGGCCTGTCGGCCTCTGGCCCCTTCAACAGCCGAATCAGAGGAGGGGGAGGAGTCAGCATCAGGGCAACCTGAGAGCTCCAAGGGGGAAGAGGGAATGGAGAGGTCAGAGTGAGGGAGGGAGGGAGGGAGGGAGATGGAGCCTGAGCCGTCCGTCAGCCCTCCGATGGAGAGGCAATAGTCCCCAGGTCCGGAGGTGGCTGATGGGGAAGAGGAGGAAAAGCTGAGTCCAGTGCCTGACGTGCTGATGCTCAGAAAGCAGAGGAGAGGAGAGCAGTGGAAATCTATGGGCCGGTCCTCGGGACAGAAGAGCCACTGCTGCTAGCGAGGCCCTATCCTAGCTCTGGGCATAAAAGGCAGAGGGGTGGAGATGAATACATGTGGCAGACAACTATTCATCTCCCTGCCGGACAGACTTGTTAGCCCGCGGTGAGAGAGAAACTTTTTGCCGGACTGCCGACGCTCCGAATAAAGGAATCTTTTGAGTTCACTTCAGAGGGTAATGTTAGGGATAACATTGTTTACCCTAACTGATTTAGGTAAAATAATATGTTATCATGGTTTGTTAGTTAAAGTGTCTGCAACTTTAACTGTAGGAATGTAATTAAGGGAGTGGTTGTAAAAGCACCATAAGAGAAGCAAGTCAACAGCAGCTTGCTCTCTCTGGCTTGATGATCCCTAATTACTGGATGGTTTGAAGACTGCGTTTTTCTCCTACTGGAACGGGAGAGAGAAAGGACTGATTTATTGTAAGTGAACTGACATTGGATATTCTACACGGACTTTTGCTAATTGAATATCCTTGAATGGACTGACTAAAATGATACATGACTAATGGACTGTTATTTTGACTATGCTATAAACTCTAAATGGAATAAACTATATTTTTGATAGCACAAGCGTATCTGTTATTTTTACTGTATGTTAACTAACATACAAACTTATCTCACACATTTATCTGTGTGCCTAACTGACTAACGCTGCACATTCTGTTTAGCTTGTCTCCTTAACCCTGGTTGGGGAACCCAGGCTTAACAGGTTTGTCGTGTTTGGGGAGCTGCAATAAGAAGCATCAACTCTCAAGGCTACCTGGATTCCAGGTGTATGTGTTTTACCTGAGGACATGCCCAGTCTCTTGCCCAAAGGTTGACATACGAAGTAATACAGGGAGTCGTTGTTTAGTGAGCGCAATTGTGACCAGCGATATGGTCATTAAACAAAGCAGTAGTTAAGCAAACTCCCAACCGCAGTGACAATCCTTCTTGGCTTTACACAAGGAGATCACAAATGCGAGGATTGGCAGTTTTCCTCACCACCCTAACTGCAAAGAGTCACTAAACGAGGCTGTCACTAAACAAGGACTGCCTGCATTGTAACACTAAGGACTAAGCGCAACCCAATTCTACAAAACAGCACCAAACCCCAGCCATTACTCTGCAAAATCTCAGGAAGGTTCCTGACAGTTTATAGGCGCTCCTTGACTTGTAACAATTCATTTAGCGACCATTTGAAATTATAATGGCATTGAAAACAGTAACATGCCCGGTGTTCACATTTAAAGGCCGTGGCGGCATCCCTGTGGCCACATGATCAAAGTTCAGGTGCCTGACCACCCATTGATTCATATTTATGACGGTTGGAGCACCCTAGGACTGTAATGGCGAACCTGCGGCACGCAGAGCCATTTGTGCCGGCACGCGAGCCGTAGGCAAACTTACCTCACTGCGTATGCGCGCGCCTCACAGCTGAACGACTGTACCATGATTCACTTGAAGAACCATGGCGACTCGCTTAACAACCTTGGCGGAAAAACAGGTTGTCAAAATTGGCCATGGCACGCTTAGCGACCGGCCTGGCCTTGCTTCGCAATGGAAACCCCACTCCCAACGGTGGTCGTAAAGCGAGGACTTCCTGTCATCCTTTGAGAAAACAGGCTGAGGATGAAGGCAAAAGGGTGGGAAGCGTTTCCACCCACCTGTAGAGCAGCTCCTGGGCGACGGTGTCTCCGTAGTCGTGCGAAAGCAGGTTGATCCGTTGATTCAGAAGGCCCAGGTGGCGCAACAGGCTTTCCACAATGCTGGCTTGTTCGAAGATGGAGTACGTGTGAGGCCGCTGTTTGCCAGGAAGAGGGAGAGAGGGAGGAAGAGAGGGAGAGATGGGGAGGGAGTGAGTGGGGAGCACTGAGTTTGAATCAAGGCCTGTGTCAGGAATCCAGCAGTTCCCCCCATTGAAATCCTGAGTCTCGAGCCAAACTTCCAAAACTTCAAAAGGATTTATTGGGAGTGAACATGTCTGGCACTGCCTGGGTGTAGCCGACTCCGAGGCACATCATTCATGATCACCCTTGACTCTGGTTTTCCCCCCTCTACCCCTTCGGTGTCTCATAATTAATACTCTCCAATGGGACACCTCCATAGCCCAGAGTTATCAAATCCAGTTAGAATTTTGTGCGGCAGAAACTTCTACCTCTTATCTCTAACCATTGACCCTATCTAACCCTAACCCTATTCCACATTAAACATTACTCTGTGTATCCTTTGTCTTTTATTTTTAATGTCGAGCTATCCATCTCGGCAGAGTCCAGTATTTTCCCAATTATGCTTTCATCAAATGGGTTTTTTTTTTTCATGTTTCCAATATTGTGCAAATGCAAATTCTCGCTGCGGTCAATGCATGTAGCATTAAGTATATCATCCCTTTGTCATAACTTTCTGGTCTTCTACCTAACAAAAACATTTCTGTACTAGCTCGATCCCCGTACTTCGCTACAAAACTATGTGGTGGGACTTAGTTTTTGAGTATGAAAATAAGGTTAAAAAAATTCTGCCTCTGCCTTCCAGCATCCATCGGTGTTTATCTGGCTAGCGTCCTGTTACTGTGTGAGAGAGTTGAGGGCTGTTTGGAAACTGAAAATAGTATTTGCTGTGTGAGCAAGGAGACAGCAAGGAGCCTGGGCGTGGCTTAGCTTAACTGTTGTGTACTAAAGCTGCTGGGTGCTGTGAAAGTAAAACTGAAACTGGATCTCCTCTCCTCTGCTTGTGTTTTGCCTTTGGAAGAGATTTCTTTTTTTCAGGTGGGGAGGGGGAGTAGAACTCCTTAGCATCAGAGCGTGTTAATAATAATAATATAGGAAATATTCTAAATGTTCTTATGGTCCTTTCGAAAAATCCTTTCTCAGTGAGCCCCTAGGAGCCAAGAGGAACCTATGTGCCAAATTTCCAAGTTTGTAGGCTTTACAGGTCTGTAGATTTTGTGATGATGAGTGAGGGGTATTTCACTTTTATATATATATAGATTTTCAGTGTCAATCTAGCCATCTCTGCACAGTCCAATATCTTCCAAATCATACTTTCGTCTGACGGGGTGTTTTCATTTTTCCAACATCGTGCCAATGCAATTCTCGCTGCCGTCTCCATGAAGCATGAAGTATATAGTCCCACTCTGGTAGGCTGACAATATTTGGGGAAGAAAGGAAATTAAGAATGTGGAATGTCCTTCGAAATGTACTCACGGGCTTGTCACTGAAGCCAAACCCCACAAAATCCAGCGCAATCACACGATGAAATCGCTGCGTGAGCCCTTCCCAGATCTGCAGGTGGGACGAGAAAGAGAAGGAGGGACAGAGGGAGGTAGGGTTGCCATTAGTTCTTACGGCATCTCGATAGCCCACCCTGCCCTCATCCAGCATGTCTGTCCGCCCCCCGCCCCACTCACCTTGTACCAGTCGTAACTCGAGGTCGGAAATCCATGCAACAGGACCACAATGTCCGAACTCCCGACAGCGCCGGGCGAATCTAAAGAGGCAAAGCAATGTATTTCCTTAGAGAACTTTGGGGTTTTTGAGCAGAGTGTCCCAAAAATAAAACAGAAGGTTCTCAATTTAAATGTGAAATCCATCGTGAATTCTTAACAGGGGATTTCAATTTCGCTTCGAGATAAAGGCCCTTCGAGTTCGGGCCTTTGGTTTTCCAAAATTTAATATTATTTGCAGACGAGCAAAAAGAGAACGGCATCCCGAAGACGGAATTACCCAATTGTCCAACATTGCAGAAAGACACACAAACACACAAGCAGGTTGCTCTTAAATTTGCAAAAAGGCAGCACGCCCCCTTGTGTTTAAAAGAATCCTTCGGACTCTGGGTGCGTTTCCCTCCCAAGGACATCACTAGACCACCATTTTTGCCTCTGCCAGATGTTAAACCACAAACTAGCCTCAACAAGATTTACTACAAGTCTGTAGAGATTCTCAGTCCTCCAGGTCTATTTTCAACAGGCAACTGGACTTCTTTAGTTTTTCTTGGAAGACGTTTCGCTTCTCATCCAAGAAGCTTCTTCAGTTCGGATTTGGTCGGTGTGGAATGGAAGGATTGATACTCCTTGCAGACAAAGCTGATCATTTGTATCCTTTTAGCGAGTCGTTGAGGCCACTGTGTCCTCACGGTCACCTGAGTGGTGCAAATGGGTTTGGAGCCTTTTGACTGGATGGTGGGGAATGGAAGGACTGATACTCCTTGCGGACAAAGCTGGTCATTTGCATCCTTTTAGCGGGTCGTTGAGGCCACTTGGAGGCTTACCTGTGTCCACGGGGTCACACCTGAGTAGTGCAAATGGATGTGGAGGCTTTTGGGAATTGCAGAGTCCTTTCAGCAATTCCAAGAAGGCAGCACATTCCTTTGCACGACTCAGGTGACCCTGAGGATACAGACAAACCTCCAAGTAGCCTCGTGACTCACTCAAAGGATGCAAATAACCAGCTATCTCTAACAGAATATCAACCGAACTTCCATTTCCCACCATCCAGTCAGAGCTGAAGAAGCTTCTTGAATGAGAAATGAAATGTCTTCAAAAGAAAAAAAAACCAGAAAGTCCAGTTGCCTCTTGAAAAAAAGCATCTTTGGGACAACCACGACCTAGAGGACTCTCTACAGACTTTTTAGCGATACAATTTGGGATGAACACCCTTCAAATGGTGTCACAGTATGAACGGGTTTCCAGAAAACAATTGCAGAACCATTTGCACCACTCAAGTGACCCTGAGGACACAGAGAAACCTCCAAGTGGCCTCAACGACCCTCTAAAAGGGTGCAAATGACCAGCTGTCTGCAAGGAGTATCAATCCCTCCATTCCCCACCATTAAGTCAGAAGGCTCCACACCCATTTGCCCCACTCAGGTGACCCTGAGGACACAGACGAACCTCCAAGTGGCCTCAATGACCCTCTAAAAGGGTGCAAATGACCAGCTGTCTGCAAGGAGTATCAATCCCTCCATTCCCCACCATTAAGTCAGAAGGCTCCACACCCATTTGCCCCACTCAGATGTGACCCTGAGGACACAGAGAAACCTCCAAGTGGCCTCAATGACCCTCTAAAAGGTTGCAAATGACCAGCTGTCTGCAAGGAGTATCAATCCTTCCATGCCCCACCATTAAGTCAGAGCTGAAGAAGCTTCTTGGATGAGAAGCGAAACGACTTTCAAAGAAAAACCAGAAAATCCAGTTGCTTCTTTAAAAGAAAAAAAGACCTTTGGATAAGATTCGCTGCCTTTTCTGGATGCCATTTTGCTTCGACTCTGCCCAAGCCCTTAATGACCCAGGATTGCAACATGTCAAGAATCACCTCTTTCTAAACGATGCACACACACACACACACACACACACACACAAATCTCCTCCCATGTTTTGAATGTAACTCTGCTCAGAAAAGGAATTTCGACACAGCCAGGAGTGCCAAACGCAGCTCCCACCCTGCAACGGATTAAAGCAGCTGCCTCCCTTTTACGGCTGTGTGACTGGAGAAACTTTGCTGGAGGATGCCGCGGCTGCTTTAAGGAGACGCCAGTGAGTTTGGGATTTTGATGTCTTTTTTAAAAAAAAAACGCTCTTCTGAATCGAAGTGGCACCTCCGTTCACTTGCAGGAAGTCCTCGACTTAACCACTGTTTGTTTAGTGACCATATGAAGCTACAATGGCCGCGAAAAAGGGGAATCTTTAAGCACTACAATGCTTGAAGTAATGAATGAGATATTGACAAAAATGAAAGTAACTTACTCATGGACAGAGGCTTATATCATCACTCTTATACCAAAAGAAGATACTGATTTACAACAGATAAAAAACTATAGACCAGTGGTGGCTAACCTTTTTGGGCTCCTGTGCCAAAAAATGTGTGCGCTTGCACAGAGAAGGCAATGTGTGCCCCCACACCCCTGCATGCCCACACAATTCCCCCACCCCACCCCTGCCGCCCCCTTACCTGCACTGTGCCCCACAGCTGATTTTCAGCAGGTTTGAAGCCTTTTTCGGCCTCCCAGAGGCTTGAGGAAGGCTTCTGCAGGCTTTGCAGGCCGAAAACTAGGCCCATTTCTTCACTTCTGGTATTTCCGGAAAAACAGGAAGTGACGGAATGAGCCTAGTTTTCGGCCTGAAAAGCCTGCAGAAGCCTTTCTCAAGCCTCTGGGAGGCCGAAAAAGGCCTCAAACCCACCGAAAATCAGCTGTGAGGCGCACGCATGCGCGGTGAGGTAAGTTTGCCAGCAGCTCGCGTGCCACCACAAATGGCCCTGCGTGTCACCTGTGGCACGCGTGCTGTAGGTTTGCCATTGTGGCTATAGACCTATATCCCTGCTAAACGCAGATTATAAAACATTTGCCTCAATAATGGCAGAAAGACTTAAAAGATATCTGAATTAGTTTATACATACTGATCAAAATGGATTCTTCATTAAGAGGCAAAAAAAAAGACAACATGAGAATAATATTGAATACGTTGGAATACTATGATGCACATCCAGAGAAGCAAATGGCCTTGATGTTTCTAGATACGAAGCCTTTGATAACGTAAATTGGCAATTTATGTTATTGCAAATGGAGTAAGATGGAGAAAGATTTTTGGAGAAAGATTTACTAAAACAACTGGGACTCATGACCATTTTTCACACACGTGACCGTTGCAGTCATGTGATCAAAATTCGGCCGCTAGGCAACTGACTCGTATTTATGACGGTTGCAATGTGCTGGGGTCACACTCCCACATCCCCTTTTGCGACCTCGGAGAAGCAAACTCAGCTTAAGTCAGACTCACTTAACAACTGGGGAAAAGCAAGGTCACAAAACGGGGCAAAACTCAATAACCGTCTCGCTTAGGAATGGAAAAGTTGGGCCCAATGGTGGTCGCAAGTCAAGGACTAGGACGTTAGCAAACAGCCCGAAGGGAGAAAACTGGCTAAGTTCTTGGCACAAAGCGTCTACGCAACCTCTGAAAAAGATGTTCTGGGTTTTGTAGGTGAAGAAGCTCCCTGAAGAGCGCCAGGAATGCAGGGCCGGAGACAGCTTGGGAGGCGGGATGTGGAGGTAAACGGCAAGCAGGGGCAGCATCAGCAAACCGACTTGGATCCACCACTCTTTCATTCTGGGAGGATAGAAGGGAAGCCAAAGGGGGGAGAAAAATGAAAATAAAAGAAAGCAACTGCCACGTGTAGAAGGAAAAAATGAGCAGAAGCTGAGGGCGGCGTCAAACAAGGAATCAACCTAGAACCGTGATGGCAAACCTACAGCCCACGTGCCACAAGTGGCACGCAGAGCCATTTGTGTGGGCACATGAGCCCCAGCCAAAGTTATCTGCCCTGTGCATGCGCGCGTGCGCCTCCCAGCTGATTTTCTGCCTGTTTGAGGCCGTTTTCACCTTCCCAGAGGCCTTGGAAGGCTGAAAAATGGGTCTTCTGGAAATACCAGAAGTGCCAAATTGGGCCCGTTTTTTGGCCTCCTGAGGCTGCAGAGGTTTTCGAGCTCCATGGGCCCTCTGGAGGCTAAAAATGAGCACTTCCGGTATTTCCAGAAGGCCCATTTTTCGGCCTCCCAAGGCTACAGAGGTTTTTGAGCCTCCAGGAGGGCGAAAACGTCCTCCCCAGGGCTCCATAGGCCCTCTGGAGGCTGAAAATGGGCACTTCCGGTATTTCCAGAAGGCCCGTTTTTCGGCCTCCCAAGGCTGCAGAGGTTTTCGAGCCTCCGGGAAGGCGAAAATGTCCTCCCCATGGCTCCACAGGCCTTCTGGAGGCTGAAAATGGGCACTTCCGGTATTTCCAGAAGGCCCGTTTTTTGGTCTCCCAAGGCTGCAGAGGTTTTTGAGCCTCCGGAAGGGCGAAAACATCCTCCCCAGGGCTCCATAGGCCCTCTGGATGCTGAAAATGGGCACTTCCGGTATTTCCAGAAGGCCTGTTTTTCGGCCTCCCGAGGCTGCAGAGGTTTTCGAGCCTCCAGGAGGGCGAAAATGTCTTCCCCAGGGCTCCACAGGCCGTCTGGAGGCTGAAAATGGGCACTTCCGGTATTTCCAGAAGGCCCGTTTTTCGGCCTCCCAAGGCTGCAGAGGCTTCCCCCAAGCCTCGGGGAGGCCGAAAAAGGCCTGAAATGGGCCAAAAATCACCTGGGAGGTGCACACATGTGCAGTGCCGGTAAGGAGGCAGAGGGGGGTGTTGCATTGTGGGTGCTCATATACGCGTGTGGGCGCTATCGCTCACACGCACACTTTCGGCACACCACAACAAAAACGTTCGCCATCATTGACCAAGAATCCCTCCATCGTCACAAGCAGACCAAGTCCAACTTTCCTTGAATTCCGCTGACCCTTATCTAATTCCAAGCAGGTGGTGACCATTACTTGAGAATATTCCTGTGCATTAGGCCATTTGGCAAGAAATAAATTTAACTGGACCTTCACTTCTGGACCTGGTCTTTCGCACCTGAGACCGCCAGCCAATTGGGAGTGCCAGCATTGGGAGCGAGAGTGACTTCCGACTTCCCGCCAGCTTCCCCAGTGACTTTGCTTATCAGAAGCTAACAGGGAGCATCGGAAATGCATTCCTTCTCCTTTGGCTGGCTCGTGGAACTGCCTGCCACTTGGCTGGCGGGAAGGAGGCACAGAGGGAGCTGTGGGTTGCAAGGAAAAACTGCACTCCTGCTTCCCCATCCAATTCAGATTAAGAGAGTTGGAAGGGACCTTGTAGGTCATCGAGCCCAACCTCAATCTGGTACAATTTCTGACAAATGGCTGTCCAATCTCTTCTTGAAAGTCTCCAGTGATGAAGCTCCCACAACTTCCAAAGGCAAGGTGTGTTTCCGAGAGTCCACCTCCCTTCCAGAGAGGAAGAGAGCTTACCTGTCGGCCATTAGCACCCCCACAACCAGCCCTTCCTCACCTGCAGGCATCCCGGTCCAACTCTGGTGTCAACTCTAGGTGGTGTCAACTCTAGGTTGAGAAAATTCCTGAGCAGAGGCTTTCAGCAAAAAAGCAGTTTCATGGGACTTTCACCTGTAAACCTGGCCTTTTGCACCTGGTGCATGTCAGGATACAGGCAAAGGGTTGCTATCCTCAAAACGGCCAAAAATGCTGTTTGGGGGAGCAAAATTTGACTCCTTTCACACTAAAACCTTTGCAATTATCCAGCATTAATCCAGCACTAATGGGCTGGGACTACAGCATCCATCATCCTCAGACAGGACAGGAATCCACTGAACTCTGTGAAATGCACCAATACACACACATACACACGTACTCCCCTAAGAAATAATATTTTTTTTCCTGGGCACTCTGAGTGCAAACCAACACTCCGCTCTCCACCCCTCCAAAATGGCTAAGAGTGAACCCCAATGAGGGGTCCTCAGTGCTCTCTCCGCTGGGCGGTTTCCCTGCAGACGTTCCATGACCCAACTAGGGAACATCATCAGTGCTAAAAGAGAGGTTTGCTCTGCACTGATGGATCTCCATCCTCTTCTAGCACTGATGATGTGACCTAGTTGGGTCATGAAAGGTCTACAAGGAAACAAACAAGCTCAGAGACCCCACCGTTCAACCCAGAGCTGCAAATATTCTCTTTCCCCCTTAATTCAACTCCTTGGGGAGGGGGGCAGCCCCCAAAGAGGGCATTTTCTAGGGAGGGGGTGAAGGTGAATCCCCCCTTCTCTTGTCCAGCAAATGCATCACACCCCCTTTTTTGATTTGTTTGCACGTTTCCTTCCACCCCGCCCCCCCAAAAAATCCCTCTTCTTCCTTCCTTCACCCTAAAAAAAAAAAAATCCACCCCTCCCCCAGCCCGCTCCCCACCTTGCAGAGAAAAAAAAAAC
>BHEV01004035.1:0-10331 GCA_004319985.1 Emydocephalus ijimae
CTTTTATAACATCTTCTTGCCCCAGAAGGCAACCGTAGCCGAGCCCCTACATAGACTTCTCGATAAAAAGGCTTCCTGGGTTTGGGGACGGCGTGAAGAGAAAGCGTTCCAAGAGGTCAAAGACCTCTTAACCCCCGATGCTGTATTAATGCAATACAACGAGACTCTACCTTTGACGGTTACCTGTGATGCCTCACCATTTGGAGTGGGAGCCATTTTAAGCCATGTCCTACCAAATGGAAATGAGGCACCCATTGCATTCTTTTCGAGAACTTTGTCTAAAACCGAAAGGANCTCACATATTATCACCAAGAATGACATGTTGGTCAGAATTTTTAGCCGCCTACGATTACCGATTGCAACACCGCCCGGGGAAAACCATTCCCCACGCTGACGCTTTGAGCCACTCTCCACTACCAGACATCATAGAGGACCCTGCTCCAACCTTAGCCGTATTGCAAATCGAAACCTTCAAATCGCCGCCGCTGACCGCTCGAGACATCGCCTTAGAGACAAAAAAGGACCCTCTTATGGCACGAGTCCTCAGCTGGGTAGAATGGGGTTGGCCGGTCAGCACAACCAATGACACGTTCAAACCATTTAGGAATCGTCAAACAGAGTTATTCTCCCAGAAAGGCTGCATAGTGTGGGGAGACAGAGTCAGTCCCAGAGAAATTGCAATATAGGGTATTGAAAATGCTGCACGATGGACATCCAGGCATTGTGCGGATGAAGGCATTGGCCAGGAGTTACACATGGTGGCCTGGCTTAGATAAACAGATTGAGACCTGGGTAGCAAAATGCAGCAAATGCCAGGAGACCCACTCCACTCCTCCAAAAACTCCCCCAACTCAGTGGGAAACGCCTCGAGGTCCTTGGTCCTGTATCCACATCGATTTTGTGGGACCCACAAGAGGACACACTTTCCTCCTAACAGTGGATGCCTATTCAAACTGGCTCAAAGTCCACAAGATGAAAATCACCACCACAGACGCAGTCACTAAAAAACTGAATAAACTATTCGTTACCCATGGATTTCCAGATGTCCTGGTCTCCGATAATGGCCCCCAATTCACTGCCCTACCATTCGAACAGTACCTGGCAGATTGGGGCATCCGCCATGCTTTAACATTGCCAGCTCACCCTGCCGCCAATGGTAGGGCTGAGTGAATGGTTCAATTTGTAAAACAGACATTGCACAAAATGGACCACGGCGATATTGACGACAAAATAAACCGGATGCTTCTCCTCCAGCACATAACCCCAAACAGTACCATGAACAAAACCCCAGCTGAACTCCTGATGGGCCGGAAACTTCGCTCGCATCTCAATCGCCTCCACACCACGCCGGAACAACCCCTGGGATCCAGCAGCAAGTGTCGGGCATTCCAGGAAGGTGACCTCGTGTTTGCGAAAAACTTCTCAGGCGACCCATTGTGGTCCCCGTGACCATAACGCAACTTACGGGACCCCGATCCTATCGCTTACAAACTGCAGATGGTAAGATGTGGAAACGCCACATAGACCAAATCTGTTCCAGATTAGCACCCAGTCCTATCTCAGCCCCGGAACCTCTAGGTGGGGGGGGGGAGGAACATTGAGGAGGCCGAAGAAGAAATGACAATTGAAACCCAACAACCAACCAGGGGATACTCACCATCTGAAGGAGAATCGAGCCAGGGAGTGGCCTCGCCGCGTGACAGCAATGCGATGGAAATGGATCCAGGGAACCCAGAAGACAGCACTGGCGTAATCAGGGAAAGCAGCCCAAGGCCACAATCTTCACCATCTAACCCAGCTAGCAGCCCACCGGAACCAGAACCAGGACAGAAACTGGTGGAACAGCGCAGGTCAAGCAGACAGGTGAAGCAACCTGCCTATTTACGAGAATACGTCACCCCACCCCTCAGACGGAACCTAGGGGGGAGGGGTGTTATGGACTAAGCCAACACAGCGATACAACCCTGAACAGCTTTACTTTACAGCAGGCTTGAAATCCTGCACTTCTCATTGGCAGTGGATAGCGAGTCATGATTGGTCATTTTTGGCCAGTCTGATTGGCTGTTAACGGGGCCCCCTGATTGGACGCTTGTGAAAGCGGTAAACTCAATTCATTGGTTGTTTTGACAGCAGCCAGCTCTATAAAAGAGCTGCTGCTGCCCAAGTATTTTGCTCTGTTCTTTCTTGATAATAAAGAGTTGAAGTCACCACTCAATGTCTTGCCTCCATTCCCTGCGCCCATGCCCAGGACTTAACAGGGAAGCTATTTCCTTTTCACCCAATTTCCTGATAAAGTTGTAGGTAAAAATACAAGGAGAGAATTTTGAATTCCTGCATGAAATAAATAAATAGATACAAAAGCAGAAGCTGAATTTTATTTACCTTGTTCAAATTTTTCACATGGTAGGAATTTCTGGCAGGTCTTTTGTCTTCTTTTGTATATTTTTCTGGGGGGGGGGAAGTTTACATGGAAATTTGATATAGAAATTTGAGACCATGTTGTGCATGTTTCCTCCACCCATCTACTGTGATGAGCAAGATCACCAATAAGGTGATTCCTCTTTGAATGGTGTCTTTCTGCAATTGAAATGAAGAAGGAAGTACAGAGGAAGTACAGTATAGAGAGCTCTAAACAAAATACGCTTGAACTAAGAGGCAAAACCAAGCTTATTGTCGTACTTATCATTTTTAGAAACCAAGCAGAGAAATTGTCTTTCTGGGGAGACAAATTCCCAGTTTTTGCTAAGGTGGAAAACCTCTCTCTGAGATGTACTATGTCAGATTGCAATTTACCCAAATGATTCCTTCTTCATAAGAGCAGCGTTCAATTATAATATGAAGAAAAAAAACAAGGTGTAAGAGGGACAAGGAGAGCCCGGTTGTTAACCCCTCCTTAGACATAGAAGCCATCTGAGTGACCTTGAAAGAGTCACATTCTCTCCACATAAGCATCAGACTCAGAAGCAAACTGGCTAATAAATTTGCACCAAAAGCTTCATTATATGAACTAGGTAAGCACAATGTAAAAGCAGGTGGGTCCCCAAATCAAACAAGATAGAAGCTGCAGAAACACAACATTGTTGTATTGAATCTATGAAATATATGTAGTCTCAATGCATTATAAAAATAAATAATTGAAATAGCTTTTATTTTAAGTTTATCATTGAAATGTATCTTTTAAATAAGTGAACTGCTTACTAAACATGGGGTAAAGAGTAGAGAAATTTAAAGTGTTGATAGAAAGATAATAGGTAATATATATAAATTGATGTGTGTGTATGTGTACACACACACACATATATCCAAGAATACAATATAATCCTTTGTACATTGGTCTATAAATTTAATGAAGTCTATTTCTTAATAAATAGTGCTAAGATTGAAAGAAGAATTTTTAAACAAACTCATTTTTGATCAAAATATTATATGATCTTTAGTATATCCACTTGGCCAAATTGTGATCCTATTTCTGGCTGCAATTGGAAAATTTCAAGGGGTTGGATTGTTTGTTTGTGAAAAGCAAACAAGACCCCGGAGCCTAATATATGCATTCCTGATGTTTGTTGTTTCATACAAGGACTCATTGCAAACTGCACGCATGCAGTTGTAAAGGTGGCAGAACATTGTATGCAGACTAATTCAACAAGAGTATCATTTTTTACTTAATAAACATTTGTCAATAAAATAATTACTAAGTGCTTACTCAATGCCCATAAGACAAACACACAGTGGAACTGAAATCCAGCTATTTACTGACATTTCTATAATAAAACTATCTTAGATTGATGTGCTTTACAAGTCTATATATTGTATTTGTTTCCAATCTAGTATTTTTATTTAATATCAGAGTCAGAATCAGAATCAGCCAGACATATTTTTTCAATTGCTATAATGGGGATAGCAACAGGAATCAGAAGATTATCATTTTCCTCCTAAACTGGCTACCAGTGAGGATATTTTTCTCCTGTGAATCTGAGATCTAACAAAGCTGCATTGCAGCTCAGCTAATCAAATCTCATCATCTTTATTCCAAAACTCCAGAAGCTTCAGCCACATACAGTGCTATTTAATTGAGAAATTAAATTGGGCAGTGGTTATCTATGTTAGCAAATTAATCCATTATGAATTTGCACATCCATCTCTCCCACTTTTCACCATTGTTATGATGGATTTTATTAGCTGGTCTTAGCTATGCATGAGATGGAGATACAGAAAGAAGATTTCTGCTGTGTAGGGGGTTGAAAAACTATGAATCTTTCAAAAACATATTAGGCTGATGAAAACTTGATGTGTCCGAAAGAATCTTTGTATCTCAAAGGGAAGACTTGAATCATTTTAAGGTGAGTATATTTGAAAAACTAACTTGAATTACTGAATAAGTAAGGTCCTAGCCCTTCAGAATCGGTCCCATGAAGTTAATAAGTGAAAGATTAATTTTGTTATAGATGTATAGGAAGATTATTTTAGGAAGTATCTAACTAATATTGGTTCAAAATCATTCTGTTCTTAATACCAAATGACAAGCCACAATCCAAGGTAGCACTCAAATTGTGACTAAAGTTAAGAGAAACAATCAAGCTGAATTTATTTATTCAACATATGGACTATATCATATATGGGCTAACAATATACATTAACATTTATGAAGTTGGAAAATCACATGTGAAAAGCTACCCAGTATTTCTTACTCAAGCATGAGTTCCAGAGCACCTCTGATGATAGGGCTCACAAATGGCAGGGCTCCATCACACATTTATTTATGCAAAGTGGCTTAAATCTCTTGGTAGGAAGATGAGATCTATAGCTGTTTTCAAAGTGAGCTGAAATTACACCAGCCTTTTCTACAGCTGACTAGAACGACACAGTCATATTTTACAAGCTCAGACTTTTATGACTGTGGGGTTGCCATTGATAATGTCCTTCTGTGTTCTTGATAGATAGCTTTTCAGGAAGCACCAGAGATTTAATTAGTGCTATGCTGAAAATTCCCTCTGCATTTTTAAAACCATTGTCACTCAACCGGATGGGGGAGAAATAGCTTTTGATTTTTTTTCCCCCTCAGATAATATTTCAGTGAAATTCTCATGACTGAAATATTAGATTCCTGTACCTATCTTATTTACAAGGTGGTCAGAGTTTGTTTCACAGTTTTGACTGTCATTGTATAGTCTTTGTCGTGGGTCCACATCCTTTCCTACTATGCTTCCCTTTAATCCCAAAGACCACAGGACAGTCTTCTATGGGTAGTTTCATTGAGCCAGTAGAATGATAAAGAGATGGGTAACTGAACATCGCAACATCAATATTTTCTGCCACCCTTCAAAGTGCAAGGATTCCACCCCGGCAAATTGCAAAGAATGTAAATGAATTTGAAAAAATAAAAGCTTTGGAAAAACTGGATGGCAAATTTCAAGAGTATTGAATGAAACATGCCATTAAGTTATAATGATGGAGCTGACTTAAAAGTTAAATCTAAAACTAACAGCCCACTAATGTGTGTGTTTATCAGATTCTTTCTTATTAGGAATCTACAGTCTGTAATGGCAGATAAGAGAGAGACATTGGGAGATAAGAGGAAGAGCCACAGTTTGGACAACTGATGTATCTCAGTCCACAGATGGAGGGAAGAGGTGGGAAACAGTTCAGAAGGGACACCCCTAGTTTTTCAGAGAATAAAAAAGAAGAAGATAAATAGATGCAGTCTTGCAAGATTCTTTTAGTATACAGCAAGTTTAAAGATAGAGGAGGTACTCCTAGTTGTGATTCTTGTCTGTATTTCCTTGCACCAGGAATTAACACAATCATACCATGTAATAATTTGCAAACATAGGTTTCAGGAACCAGTACTAGTGTTTGGAAAATCTGGGACATTTTCAGCAGCATCTTGTCTACCAACTTCAAAGTCATTTTTATTTATGTGCTATTTGTTTATCATTGTTTATTCAGAATCTGTAAACTTGCCTAGGAACTTACATTATCTGAACTAAAATCCTAATAGTCTCAGGGAAGAGTGCTTATTTAATAAATGTCCTTCTCCTCCTTCACATTATGCAAAGTTTCCTAAGGGTTCAGAATCATGTTGTCTTCTAGATAGAAAAATGGCCAATAAGCACCAATTATTTTATAGTTATTTATTTCATTTTATTTAAACAGTTTACATGTTTGACCAACCCAAACAATTGCCACTGAGCAGTGTACAAAAATACAGTGACAAAACAAATAATGGATAGAAAAAATAAACAATCAAACTGAGTCTATCAAGAGTCTGAAACCTTGTTTCCTAATTTCGGCAACTTAAAGATGTGTGGGCTTCAACTCACAGAATGGCCAAGCCTGCATGGGGAATTGGCTGGGGAATTCTGAGAGTTGAAGTCCATATATCTTAAGGGTGCCAAGAATCACTGGAATGGAAAAAGAGGCAGGTTTGTCACACATGTGAAATTGTGCTTTGGCATAGTTAGATTACAACCTAATAGGCATATTATGCAACAGACCAATCACTCCAAGATGAATGTCTACTTAAACCTTAAAGTAACAGATTTAGGCAACAGCTCTAGAGTTCTCTGATCCCAGGAAAAAAGTATGGTTGCTTTAAGGTACTACATATAAGTGCAATTTTATTCATAAATCCACTGAAATATCTTTCTGGTTTTGATTCCTAGCCCTATTATGTTTACCTTAAGGAAGGCAGAGGTTTCCCAAAACAAATTATCTTTAAAATAGGATAGATCTATTAGATCAATGTTTTTCAACCTGCAGTCTGGGTAATTCTGGGAACTGAAGTTCACACACCTTAATGTTGCCAAGGTTGAGAAGCACTATTAGATTAACTGAAATATAGATGAGTTTTCTTTTGTTTACCCTCCTTTAAGGGTTCTTAAATTCTAACATAAACATGAAGGAGCTGGCAGATGTTATCTCAAAACCATTGTACCATATCTTTAAAAAATGCTGTAGTGATGGGAAACCGACTGAGGACTGTGGTTCCCATTTTCAAAAAAGAAAAAAGAAAACAGACCCTGGAAACTACAGACCAATCAGCCTTACATCAATACCTGGAAAGATACTGGAAAAGATCATCAAAAAACAGATCTGTGAACATCTAGAAACAAATAAAGTTATCAGTAGAAGCTAGCATGGGCTTGTTAAAAACAGATCACGCCAAACCATTCTTATTTCATTCTTTGACAAAGTGTCTAAATTAGTAGACCAACAATATGTTGTGGACACAGTATACTTATTTCTCAGTAAGATATTTGGCAAAGTAGACCAAAACCTACTTCTTGGTAAGCTAGAAAAATATGAAATAGACATCAACACCACCAGATGGATTTGTAACTGGCTGACAAACCATATTCAATGAGTAGTCCTTAATGGTACTAGATGTACTACATGAGGGGAAGTAAGCAGTAGGGTAACATAAAGTTCTGTCTTAGGCCCAACACTCTTCAATATCTTCATAAATAATTTAGATGAGGGACTTAAAGGGGAACTCATCAAATTTGCGGATGACACTAAGCTGGCAGGAATAGCACCCCAGCAAACAAATTCAGCAGAGGTGGTTCTTAGCTGGTTCTGACCAATTCTGGAAAAACGGTAGTAGAAATTTTGAGTAGTTTGGAAAACCGGCAAATACCATCTCTGACTGGCTCCACCTCTCCCGAGTCCCAGCTGATTGGCTGGGTCTTCTTTTGTTGCCCTGCATAGGAGAACAGAGCTGGAAAGTAGGGTGGGGAGGGAATGGAGATTTTGCAGTATCCTTCCCCTGGAGTGGAGTGGGAATGGAGATTTTACAGTATCCTTCCCCCTGCCACACCCACCAAGCCATGCCCACAGAACCAGTAGTAAAAATTTTTGAATCCCATCACTGAAGCTCAAGTTCCAAAAGGATCTTGACAGACTTGAGCAATTGACCCTATCCAATGAAAGGAAATTTAATGTTGAAAAAAAAAAACATTTTATATTTAGGCAGGAAAAACCAAAGGTACAAATATAAATTAGATGAAACCCGGCTCAAAAACAATAATTGTGAGAGGAGCTTTGGTGTCCTAGCAGACGATCAGTTAAATATGAGCCAGCAGTGTGTGGCAATAGCCAAAAAAGCTAATACAATCCGTGGTTGTATAAACAGAGGCATAGAATCAAAATCATGTGAAATATTAGTACCACTTTATAAAATTTTAGCATCCAGTTTTGGTCACCACACGACAGAAAAGATGTTGAGAGTTTGGAAAAAGTGCAGACGAGAGCAACTAAAATGATTAAAAGCCTGGAGACAAAAACATATGAAGAACGTTTGCAGGATTTGGTTTAGTTAGTCTAGAAAGGATTAGGGGTGACATGATAGCAATATTGCAATATTTGAGGGGCTGCTACAAAGAAGAGGGTCAACTTATTTTCCAAAGCACTAGGACAATAAACAATGGATAGAAACTAATCAAGGAGAGAAGCAACCTGGGATTAAGGAGAAACTTCTCAACAGTGACAACCATTCACCAGTGAAAAAACTTGCCTTTAGAACTTGTAGGTGCTTCATCACTGCAGGTTTTTAAGAAGAGACTAGACAGTCACTTATCTGAAATGGTATAGGGTCTCCTGCTTTAGTAGTGGGTTGGACTAGAAGATCTTCTTGTTCTCTAACAATATTAGACAGCTCCTCAGATCATCCAAGTCACATTCTGCTATTCTCTATATATGAAACTGCAATTACACTATTGGATTTTATCTGTAACACTCTGAAAAGAGAAAAATAAAAAAGCATCTGTGAAGTGCTTTGAAAGACTATGAAGCAGGCTGAAATCACCTAATTCTTTCCACTGCTTCAAAGTGCAACCCCATGATGGACTGATTATGCTGAATCTTGAGAGAATCAGCATTGTTTTGAAGCTTTGTGCAGCCCTATTAAGATACACCTTAGACAAAATTGTGTATCAAACCGCTCTATGAAAGTTCCTAACAAACAATGGTAAATATTCTTCTTAAGAGTTCTCATTAAAAACCTATGCAGACAGTACTATGGGGTGGTTTTCAACTCATCTGCACATGTTTAATGTCGGCATATTAAGACCAAAGTCTTCCAATTGGAATTTTAGAGGTTCCCTATAGCTGTAGATCCACTTATGGAGAAGCCCCTTTTAAAACCAGTATCAGAACAATTGCATTATAATAAGTACAGGGTAATAATATAAAATTAGCTTATATTAAGCTGATTTTCTAGGTGGACAATGCAGTAATAGTTACTATTCTAATTAATATTTCATTTTTTTAGATGATCATTGTTAAATTTCTAAATTAAGCTACTGCATTGTTTGTGTGTTCACATGCATTTCCATTTTTTTTAATTGTTACAACCGAGATTGCCTTTATTGGATCTATATTGATTGCTTTTTTCACTAGACTGTAAACTGTAGCCATGGCCATAGTCTTTAATTTTTGTACCTAAGCATTCCATTTGCCTCTCTTATCTCTGACCACCCAGCCACTTAATTGCCAGAATCAATATGAGACCAGGATAGAACTGTAATTAAAATTATATGGTCAATAATGTGGGTCTGTAACATTTTGGTCTGCAAAACTGAGGAAAAAATATGTAATTAAAATGAACTGCTGGGAGATAGGCTAGCTTATTATAATGAGTGACTGTTTAACTTTAAAAGTAGACAAATAATTTGTAATGAATATTTTGCCAGGTAGCAGAACTTTCTTTGTTGATAACTTATCCCAGTGAGAAACACAACTTCCAGCTGTTCAAATAAGTTTAAAGTGTGGTTGGCAAATGTTATGTTTTCTATTCCCCATAGTTAAGTAGGATAGTAAGCCAAATTTTAAAACAGGAGTTGGGAAGACATAAGTGAAGATCTACTGGATCTGGATTAGATTGGCAAGGGTTTTCAATGTCAGTTATTTAATTATGCATATCACACACACACACACACACACACACACACATATGTGTTTGTATGTGGATCTTTGGTTATTTGGGTTTTCTCCCGCATAAGATTGGAAGTATCTAGGCAACGTTTCGATGAAGTCTCATTCATCATCTTCAGGCTTGGTCTTCAGCTCTGTGCTTCTCAGAGTGATGTGAGCTTGCAGCTGCTTCTTCCTTTTAACTGCTAGTGGGGGTGTGACTTGATTGGGTGGGGGCTTGGCTGTGTTCTGATTGGGTGGGGGTGTGTTCTCATTGGTTGGGGGTTTGGCTGTGTTCTGCTTGGTTGGGGGGTTGCCTGTGTTCTGATTGGCTGGAGGCGTGTTCTGTTTAGGTGGGGGCTTGGTTGTGCTCAGGTTAGTCTTAGTTGCTGAGGGATTTGAGCTGGTGAGCTGTGATCTTG
>BHEV01004036.1:0-41126 GCA_004319985.1 Emydocephalus ijimae
TTGCCTCTGGTTCAGAGTTCGCGTTTCCGTTGTCACCAATATTTTCAGCAACTCCCTGAGGTGGACTTACTCCCATCCCTGATTCCAGTTCCCATGTCTCTATTCTGCTATCGTTCCCTTCGAATGGGTTTTCTTCTAGTTGAAATTCGTCTTCTTCTGTATCTCCCCCCCCCTCAGTTTGGTCATAAGGGAGTTCAGAAGTGCCTGACCGGAGCCGTGATCGTAATTGATCGATATGGCGCTTCCATAGTCTATCATCAGGGCACTGTACAAGGTAGGATCTTGGGCCNGATCCGGCTGGTTTTTCTGGTTCATAAGCTGGGTGTAACCGGTCGAGGTGGGAGTGGAGCTTTCGTCCCATAAGCAGTTCGGCGGGAGTTTTGTTGGTGACGCTGTGAGGTGTGATGTCCTGTAGAAAAAGGATTCAGTT
Organism: Emydocephalus ijimae; assembly: GCA_004319985.1. Lineage (NCBI taxonomy): Eukaryota > Metazoa > Chordata > Lepidosauria > Squamata > Elapidae > Emydocephalus > Emydocephalus ijimae. The sequence continues at coordinate 431 of BHEV01004036.1, forward strand.
GATTTTCTCATCGATGTTGTCGTATTCTAATTTCTGCAAAGTTTTCTTAAGGAATTGGACCATGTGCTCAGCCCTGCCATTGGTCGCCGAGTGCGCAGGCGAAGTGAGCTCATGTCGGATACCGCGGTCAGCCAGGTACTGCTCGAAAGATAGCACGGTAAATTGGGGCCCGTTGTCAGATACCAGAATGTCTGGTAATCCATGAGTTGCAATGAGTCTTTCCAATCTCTTGATGACCGCTTCTGTAGTCGTGTTTGTCATGCGGTGAATCTCTAGCCAATTCGAGTAGGCATCGACGGTTAGTAAAAAGGTGTGGCCTTTGGTTGGCCCAGCAAAGTCCAGGTGAATACGGGACCAGGGTCCCCATGGTGTCTTCCATTCGGTTGGGATTGCCTTTGATGGGGCGTTACTCACTTCTTGGCATCTATGACAAGCTTTGACCCAAGTCTCGATTTGCTTGTCGATGCCCGGCCACCATGCATAGCTTCGTGCGAGGGCTTTCATTCGCAGGATACCGGGGCGGCCATCGTGCAAAGTTCTCAGTACTGCTGGTTGGAGTCTGGGATAACTACTCTATCGCCCCAGATGATGCAGCCCTTTTGAGAGAATAACTCTGTTTGTCGAGTTTTGAATGGTGTGAAGTCATCTGGTATCTGGTCCAATGGCCATCCGCATTCCACCCAACTGGGGACTCACGCTAAGGTGGGATCATGTCTTGTTTCTCTCACGATATCTCGGGTGGTTTATGGCGGTGTGTGGAGTGTCTCGATCTGTAACGTGGTTACGGTTGGCGCTGGGTCGTTGAGAGTCTCTGGAAGTGGTGCTCGGCTCAATGCATCGGCGTGGGGAATGGCNAATAATATGAAGGGAGTTGGTTTATCTCTGGCTATTATCCCCAGCAATGGTTTGTGGTCAGTCACAATAGTAAAAACCCGGCCATATCCATATTCGTGAAATCTTTTAACGGCAGACACAATCGCAAGGGCTTCTTTATCGATTTGGCTATAGTTTCGCTCGGTTTTTGAAAGCGTCTTTGAAAAATATGCAACAGGGGCTTCACTACCATTAGGCAGTACATGGCTCAAAATGGCGCCCACTTCGAAAGGCGAAGCATCGCATGTGATGTTTAACGGCAAAGTCTCATTGTACTGCATGAGTACAGCGTCAGAAGTCAGTAGTTTTTTTACATTACGGAACACCAGTTCTTCTTTATGTCCCCATACCCAAATTGCTTTTTTGTCCAGTAAACGATGTAAAGGTTCAGCGACAGTTGCTTTGTGCGGTAGAAATACATTATAAAAGTTGATAAGGCCTAGGAACGCCTGAAGATCGGCCTTGTTCCGAGGTCTGGGAACATTTTTAATTGCTCTTAATTTACTGTCGGTAGGATGAATACCCTGACTGTCAATTAAATACCCTAGAAATTCTGTACACAGTTTACACTTATTCTTTTTTACTTTAAGACCGGCGTCTTGGCATTTCTGTAGAACTAATTTTAAACGATCTCGTAAGATTTTCGTGGTGGGTGCAGCAATTAATACATCGTCAGAGTAGGGGACCACGCCTTTAATCCCTTGTAGTTGCCTTTCCATAAGGCTCTGAAAGATCCCTGGGGCTACACTGACTCCGAACTGGAGTCGGGTGCATTTAAAGGCACCTCGGTGCATTACAATCGTCTGTGCCTGCGCCGTCTTTTCATCAGCAGGTAGTTGCTGATATGCTTGGGCTAAGTCTAATTTAGCGAAGACTTTTCCGCCCCCCAGGGAATGGAGGAGGTGCTGCACCACCGGCACCGGATATGCGTTTTGCTGTAGGGCGTGGNGTTCATCGATTTTCGGCTTTAAAGTGAACGGAACTCGACGGGGCTTAAGGCAGATGGGAGCTATTTTTGGATTAAGGCTGAACGATATTGGGGTCCCCTTGTACTCGCCCAGTTTTTTCGCGAAGACGTCTCTGAATTCATGTACGAGGTCCTCCTCCCAGTCACTGCCACTGATTTGGTTAATGCCTGCCACTTCAATGNCTGGCCCAGTAGTCCCCGCAAATTCTAATCGAACCATCCGGCTTAATTGGTGTTACAATTGGGGTCTCCCAAGGAGAGTGATTGGTTGGCTCTGGCACCCCTTGAGCTATTAACTTGTCGAGATGTTCATCGATTTTCGGCTTTAAAGTGAACGGAACTCGACGGGGCTTAAGGCAGATGGGAGCTATTTTTGGATTAAGGCTGAACGATATTGGGGTCCCCTTGTACTCGCCCAGTTTTTTCGCGAAGACGTCTCTGAATTCATGTACGAGGTCCTCCTCCCAGTCACTGCCACTGATTTGGTTAATGCCTGCCACTTCAATGCCAAGTGGCGCAAACCATTGGAGGCCTAGTAGGCTAGGCCGATCTTTGTCGATCACTGTCAGAGGTAAGTACACTGTGCAGTTCTTGAATGAGACCCGGACTCAGCTGGATCCAATGACTGGAATCCGATTCCCTTGATAGTCTTTAAGGATAAGTCTTTGGAAATGGAGGTCTTGGCGCCAGAGTGCAGGGATGAGTTGTTTGAGGGTCCTCTAGGAAACCATCGAGAGAGATGATCCTGAGTCGACTTCCATTTGGCAAGGCTGATTTTCAATGGCCACTGTAATTCGGATTTTCTTGGCATCCAAGGAAGAGGCATGACCGATAGTAATAGTTTGGTGAGCCTCTTCTCGCTTCGTAGGGCGATTCAAGGTTCGGTTTCTGTAGGAGTGGTTTACTGGTTCTCGCCTTACAGGACGGTTTCCTGTCGATTGGCGATAGTTAGCCCCCTTTGAGGCCAGGCCGGTTCCCTGTGAGCTTTGGCAGACCTGTCCGATGTGGCCTTTCTTTCCACACTCATGGCAGAGTGCGTCGCGGAATTTGCATTTGGACCTGGAATGGTTGGCCCCGCAACCGGCGCAGGGGTGTAGGGACTTTGGGTAGTGGTGCCGATCGGACCGTACTCGATGGACCTCTTCTTCGTCGCTGTCTGACGACGAAGAGAGGTCCTCGTGGTGGGTCGTCAAAAGCTGTCCTTCTGACTTGGGTGAAATGTCACCTGTTGGTTGGTGTGCCGGAGCGCGGTTGCGGTGCAGTTGGGCAGCCGACTTCCTGGTTACTTCTGCTGCAGTGGCATCAGCGATGGCATCAGCAAGGCTGATGTCACCTTTCACCATCAGCTTGCTTTGCATGCCTGGTGCATCTAATCCTAGGACTATTCTATCTCTCAACGCCTCTTCCAGGTCGGCGAACCCGCAGACGCCTCCCAGGTTGCAGAGGTCTGCGATGAAATCGGCGACGTTTTCTCCTTTTCGCTGGTTTCTTTGATAGAACTTGTGCCGTCTTACGAGCGTGGGCACGGTTGGTGCGTAATGAGCTCTTAGTAGGGGTTCGAGGACATCCCAGTGCATAGCCTTCACTTCAGCTGGCTTGGCTAGTGCTTTAGCCATCTTAAATACGGTTGGTCCGTAATGCATTAGGAATACTGCCGGTTTCTTCCCGGTTGAGGCATCCTTCAAATTGTTAGTTTCCAAAAACATTTGGAAACGATCTATGTAGGACTCCCAGTCCTCTTGCACTGGATCGAACGGAGCGGGTGGTATGATGCCGCTGGACATGGTTCCGGCGTTGTGCGTCATCAATCACATGCTCGGCTTCTTCTTCTTTGTTTCAGTCAGCTCTGCCGTCTCCACATCCCACCCTCGTCGCCAGTGTTAATTTTGAAGCATGGGTGAGAAAGAATGGAGACGAGCCGGTGAAACGGTGAACTTCAACTCTTTATTTACATGGTGACAGCTCGAACTGGACGGCTGCGATAGCCTTCCTTATATAGGCAACCCAATAACTATTTTAACCAATAACAACCCAGGAGCGCTAGCTCCGTTAACCAATACGAATGCTCCGTTAATGGCCAATCAGATTCCCCTGAACGGGCCAATCCGATCCTGCCATTAACAGCCAATCAGAAGTGCAGGGCCAGAACCCTGCACTTAACTCCAAGCTCAATATAACTTTATTTAACCTTTATGCATTCACAACACTTACATTTTTAATTCAGGAACAACATTGTAGGATTGTTTGAGTGAGAGATTTTTTTAGAAAATGGAAATAAATCTTTCTCCTTACATTTTATGCAGTTGCATTCCAGTTTCAAAATACAGTGAATTCTCTCCTTCTAAAGAGTAAACATAATCTATCCATTTCTGTCCTGGGTTGTTCACAATCCAATACAGTCTGTTTATTTTTCTACTCTTTTCTTTTTCTGTCTAATAGACTGTATTTGGCCTTCTTGGCCAAGATATCAGGCAATTGGACTTAGTCCGAGGAAAACAAGCTGCATGCCACACTCTGTTAAATGTAGGGCAAAGATTTGACAAGTTTATTTATTTTTATTTTATTTTATTTGGTTTGTCAATTGCTTACAAGATAATAGGTAAAAGTAAAAACATAGTTATGAATACATGGATACATATAAGAAAAATAAAATAAAAAATAGGACAGGGACAGTAAGCACATTGGTACGCTTATGCACGCCCCCTACAGACCTCTTAGGAAAGGAGTGAGGTCACTAGTAGAAAGTCTAAGGTTAAAGTTTTTGGGGTTTGGGGAAGAAACCACAGAGTCAGGTAGAGTATTCCAGACATTGATCACTCTGTCGCTGAAGTCATATTTTATCAGCATGAGTACTGGCAATGTGCAATGCTTGTAGCTGTATGTGCTCCAAATTGCAAAACTGGATGCTGTATACTATACCCAGGTTTAAACTAAGCAGTTTCTGTGGGTGAAGTAACTACTTGGAAAGTTGAATGCTTAAAATACATATGGATGCTTAAAATACTACATATATTTGGACATGTACATACATACATGTGGTGGCTGTACAGAAGGATCTTGAAGTAGCAGTGCTTAACTTTCTGGAAGATACAGCAAATAATGCTTTGAGAAAAGATACTTCACTTGTGCAGTGCAGACTTGCAAATGCTTTACACAGACCTATTAAATAAGTGTATTCCATATCTGTCAAACTTTTGTAGAAGGTAGCCAAAGACACTGGGAAGTATAGTGATGCTAAATTTCTGCTAAATTTCATTCACTTTGTAGCTGTTTTTTTTTTGTGTTTCACATTGAAAAGTAATATACATGGCTATATCTCTTTGTACTGAATTTTTGTTTAGCAATTAAAGCATTTTGTGCTGTTGTCACCCCTTAAAGACAGCCATGGCAAAACTATTTGGCAATGTATTCAGTGATGTCTCTGAGGAATAAAATGGAAAGTCATGAGATGAGCAACAAATTAGGAGAGAATTAGTCTTGTACAGTGTTTTATAATTTATGACAATTTGAAAGATTATAGGAAAGCAACTATAGGGTGAAAGTTGCTAAGTCTCACAAAATGTGATTCCTTGTTGAACTTAATGTCACACTTCAATGATGTGTTATCTGCATAAATAATGAATTTTCACAAGAGAGAGAGGTGGGGAGGGAGAGAGAGGTAGAGTAGAGTAGAATAGAGTAGAGTAGAGTACATTTATGTCTTGAGTATCTCCCTGTGGGTTTATTGTTTTCCAATAAAGAGTAAAGCAATAGCACTTAGCAATAGCACTTAGACTTATATACCACTTCACATTGCTTTACCATCCTCTCTAAGTGGTTTACAGAGTCAGTATATTATCCCCAAAAAGCTGGATCCTCATTTGACTGACCTTGGAAAGATGGAAGGTTGAGTCAACCTTGAGCCTGGTGAGATTCGATTTGCCAAATTGCAGGCAACTGGCAATCAGCAGAAGTAGCCTGCAGTACAGCACTCTAACCATTGTACCACTGCTCTCCAAAAGAAGCAGCACATGAAGCTAATATCCAATTTGTAACAAAGAATTGAGGAGGTAATCTATCTACAATTTTTTTTTTCCTGGCTGTAAGTCCTATTCTACTTAGTTACAGAATACATCTCCCAGTTTATGGATAAACATCAAGAAGAAACATCCATCTATATATTATAGCATCAAGCAGCCTTCATTCTATGAAATAGCATTGCACCTCCTAGATTTGTAGCTATTTTATAATAGGATAAATCAAAGAATTGGACATAAAGAATGACATCACTGGATCATAATTGTGATTCCATGGGCTGGAGGGAAAACATTTCAGAGTTACAAACTGTGATTGCAAGAGAAAAGATCAGTGAATAGCAGCATAACAATATAAAATGGAACATTTATGGTGACTGTCATTAACTTCTCATCCTACATCAGTCATTCTGGTTTCCTTGGATAAAGGTTAAGGTGGTGTCTTTCTCCATTCCAACTCTATCTATACATGCTGATTGACTGGATTGCAAGCCTATGTCTCAACCGAGGGTATCAGAATGGCTTTGTGACCTAGAAAACTCTGGGCTACAACATAAAAGAATGGACCCAGGGTTGCTCTTGCAGCCCATTCACTTCTGTTCCCTGACTAGCTATTTTCCTCTGCTTAATACTGTGCCCACCCCTTATGTCTTTATTTCCAGATCACAACTGACAGGATTTTTAGCACAGTTCAGCAGTAATTGCAGCAACAGAAGTCTGTTGCAAGTAAGTCATGCACAATTAAGTGCATAAATCAGAAAAAGGAGCATTAGGTATTAGTCACTGCCTTGAGTTATTTATAGAAATAATAAAAGTGGAATAAAAATAAAATAAACAAATAAAGTTCACAAAGAAATGAATAGGACGTGAACTGACACTATTGAACCAGGAAAGAGATCCTAGTTAAGTGCAGATGTTGAGCTACAGCTTCAGTGAAGAAAGCGAAATTCCATTTCAGGCTCATTGGTTGAGGAGGCAAAAATAAAGCTGCCAGTGCTGTAATGTTTCATATGACTGCTGTCTGGAGTAGTTTACAGAACTGCAATCACTGTTCCTCAGTTCTTTGTTCCTGGCTGGTACGTGTGGTAATATGTATTTATTAAATTTATCACACCAAATAATGAAAAGTATCAAGGTCACTGTAAATAGGCAATTTATAACTCCAAACAAATACATTGTATTCATTTGGGTTTTTAATATATAATATTAAAATATTTAATATATAATATTGCCCTTTAAAATACTTTTGTCATGCCCCTGGTAGAGACTGACTCTGAGGGAGAGAAGGAACAGCCGATAGGGAGTGGAAGTGTGGCTCTGGAGGTTGTGAAGGAAGCTGGGGAAGGGCAGAGGCTGGCAGGGCAGTCAGAGGAGGACCCAGGCCCATCCCCTCTCCATCCTAGGGCATGCAAAAGGAGATGATAAGGGAGAGAGGTGGTTTACGGGGGAGGAGAGGGCCTTGATCCTCTTCATGGGCTGCAGCTGTGACAAGTGGATAAGAGGATGGACATGTGTACGGGCCAGTGCTGGAAACAAAGCATGGAAATATCTTTAGTTTATTGTTCCTCTCTGAGTTTGGAGTCCTTCCCAGTGTGTGTTCTGATATCTGTGGACATCATCAAGCCCTTATCTTGCCTGGTTTGTGTTGTTTTTTACTCTTTAGAATTTAAACTGCATTTCCTCCTTCTTGTAATAGCTTGTGTGGGAGTTTTTTGCCTCCAGTCAAGGAGAGAGCTTGGAGTTTAGAAGCAAAGTGAAGGAATAAAAGGGGTTTCACCTGTTTTTTGTGACTGTGTTTATTTTGTATCCCACCCTGGATGTTTTAACTACCAATCCCATATTTTAAAAGTAATCAAACTTACATATTAAATTTATATGGAAATAAAATAGAGAGCTGATTGCCCTATTAATGCAAATTTCACAATTTGTGTATATTAGAACACATATTTGAATGAGAATGAATTCCTTTAAAAAGTCATATTTACCAAGTGGAAGATTGATAACCACTGTTTCCAAAATCCATTGATCTATCTTTCTTTTTTAGTTGTACAAAGATTTTATAGTCAAGCTTGGGAAAATAAGTATTTATCTTCTGAAGAAATTACATTATTAGAACTACTCAATGAAATTTGGGGGACACAAAATTTTATATAAAGAATGCCAACATGGAAAAGACATTTCCAACGGTGAAGTACAGTGCTTTTCAACTGAGCACCAGTATTTTGGATGGTGCTTTAAGACCCAAGTGATACATTTTTATTGTAATCAGTCCTGGTTTAATGACCTAAAAGCAGCAAGAACTTGTTCTTCCAAGTGGAAAATTCAGAAGCAGCTCCCATGGAAAACAAATAAGTTTCACTTGATCTATGTTTATGACTGTTTATTGTTAATTCCTGACCTTGTTCATTGTTCTTTATTGTTCATGCCTACATTTATGGTTCATTCCTGCAGACATCATTGAGTAATTGCTAATTCTTTAAAGCACTAAGGCCTTTAGGTAGAATTGTTTGATAATTTGCAATTAAGGTATTATGCTAAAATGTGCTAGCAGGTAAATCCTTAAATCTGTTTTTTGTTCTAGGATTAGTACTACCTATTCTGTGGTATGATACAGAACTTTTTCCTCAGACTTTTATAAACCTTAAGGTTTATCAGGTCATATATCCACTTCCTGGCTGCCTCACTGCATGTACAGGGCATCAGCAGGAACATGTTGTCCTCTATTTGCTACCAACCCACTGTGAATGTGTCATGAGACTAATCTTGGGAGACATGAGGAAGAGCTGCAATAATAGTCTGATAAGAGAAATCTAAGTCGGAAGGAGAAATGGAGGTGGAACATGTATCCCAAAAGAGACTTCTCCTAATTCTTTGGAAACTAAAGGCAGTGGAGGGGAGAAACACTTTCAGACTTGCAAGATTCGGATATTGTAATCTTACAATAAAGGTAGTATTAGTACTCATAGTTTTGGTTTCCTGTCTGGGTTACTTTGGAAGTCTGAATGTGACTTCTGCTCCTGTTTTCCTCTTCTATATTTAAAATAATTTTCTAACTTATGGTGCCTTAAGCATCATTGTCTAGTTTGCCTGCTGTGTGGGTTACTTTCTTCTAGTGCAGCCCTTTTCTGTGATTATCTAATGTTTGTAGTAGTAGGAACATCCCATCTCCTGGATCAATGGTTGCATATACATTAAGAAAAACCCATCTTTTACAGTTTCATGGAGTTGACCTCCTGATCTCTATTGCAAGTACTATTACAAGAGTATTCCAGTAGTTTGTTGGAGTTGCAACATTTTTTAAAAAAATCAATTTACTGGTGTAGCATTGAAACATGTGATTTCTTTTTTTCTGTTTTATCCAGGGCTGGGTCCATTGCAGTGCTTGTCCATTTGGGCTGGAATTGGGATGATAGTCTCCTACTTATGAAATGGTGAACTAGTTAAAAAAATAAAAAAAATGCATAGCTCAAGGAAAGAAACATAATAATTAAAGAGGGTTTTGCTCAGTTTTGAATTGATAACCGTTCTAACTTAAGACAAATGTTTAATCTCTATACCAGTGGTTCCCAACCTTTTTTTCGCCCCGCAGCCCAAAAGAAATTTCACTCGAACCTCGCACCCCTGGAATAAAAATGCCAACATATAGCCAATATCCTATTATTTACCTGGACTTTTCTCGCACCCCCTGGAATATCATCTCGCACCCCAGGTTGGGAACCCCTGCTCTATACTATTAGGACACAATCGCAATGGCAGTTGCAATTAAAGTTAGGAGTTAAACCAGGGACAATGCAAAACAGAAGCTTTTATTTTTCAAGTTGGTTAGGTGCACACAAATTTTCATGCCTTAACTTTGCAAAAAAAAAATTTTTTTTTAAAGGAATGTAGTAGTACTTTTCAAAAAATACAATTGTCCTTTAAGACTCATTCAGTAGTGAAAACGTTTGACAATTGCTTTCTTGGCATGGAAAAGTGAAAATAATGGCAGCAGAGGAACTGTCCAATGGAGGTGGAAGTGAGGATCAGGAGTGGACGTTAGTCAGCAATATGGATTGCAGATGTGGCCAGTAGCTATCAAACAATCCCAGTTCTAATAAAATCTTCCTAAACAATCTAAGCTGCTACAATTAGTGTGGAACAGTAGCAACTAAAGGTGCAACACAGAGGTGATTTGAAGGCATAGTTATAGCTTCTGTTGAAATCAGTCTGCAAACTCATTACACGACAGCATAAATGGAGTCCTGTGATTGTAAGCAGCTTTTATAAATGTGTCACCAATGGATGGGAAAATGTATTTTAAATGAAGGTGTTGTTGTGTTTGTGAAGGGATGATTGGTATATTTGTAGAGATATTCTTGGCTTACCCTGCCTTTACTTCTGGGAACCTATTACAGTCACCAACCAGCATAATAAATGCAAAGAAACCTAATGAAGATCTGCTTAGATCTAATGTTAGGAATGTTGAAGGCAATGGAAAATTGCCACTGCAGTGAGCACAGAAAAGATCAGGAGTGCAAAAGTTTAACAGGATGTCTGTTTAGATCTGTGCCAGAAGGGGGTGTGTGTGTGTGGTGTCAAATAATGAAAAGTCCATAAGGAGGCAAAGGCAGCTTATAACGCTCTTACAAAGTTCTAGAAAAATATTTGAGTACTTTGTTCATATGAATTATGGTTAGAAAAAGAATCCATCAAAATGGGTTTTCAATCTTTACAACTTTAAGTTGTATGGACTTCATTTCCCAGAATTTCCCAGTCAGCCAGTGGAGGGATTCACATTTCTTTTACTACCGGATCTGTGGGCATGGATTGGTGGGCATGGTGTGGCTTGGGGAACATGGCTTGGTGGGCATGGCAGAGGAAGGATACTGCAAAATCTCCATTTCCTCCCCACTCCTGGGGGAAGGATATTGTAAAGTTTCCATTCCCTCCCCACTCCTGGAGAAAGATTACTGCAAATTCCCATTCCCTCCCCACCCCACTAAACTGCTTTCCAGTTCAGTTCTCCTGTGCAGGGGAACAAAAGAAGACCCAGCCGATCAATTGGGACATGGGAGGCAGAGAATAGATGGGGGCAGGGCCAGTCAGTATTTGCTGGTTCTCTGAACTACTCAAAATTTCCGCTATTGGTTCTCCAGAACTGGTCAGAACCTGCTGAATACCACCTTCATCTAAAGTGAGAGAAATGCCGAAGTTAGATTGCATCATATTCCTGAGATTTTTGTATGACTACTCCAACATAATACAATACAGTGGGGGTTGTCTCTATTTTTTACATAGCACATGTTATTTTTTTTGTAGTTATATTGACCCGAGGTGGTATTGTATTTCTGGTTTCATTCTTACTGAATGTACATAAAAAGGTAATGGTAAAGGTTCCCCTCGCACATACGTGCTAGTTGTTTCCAGCTCTAGGGGGTGGTGCTCAGCTCTGTTACAAAGCGAAAGAACCAGCGCTGTCCGAAGATATCTCTGTGGTCATGTGGCTGGCATGACTAAATGCTAAAGGTGCATGGAATGCTGTTACCTTCCCACCAAAGCAGTCCCTATTTTTCAACTTGCATTTTTATATGCTTTCGAACTACTAGGTTGGCAGAAGCTGGGACAACTAACGGGACCTCACTCTGTTATGCGGTGCTAGGGATTCGAACCACTGAACTGCCGACCTTGACAAACTCAGCGTCTTAGCTACTGAGCCACTGGGTCCCTTGAGTGAACATAGTCAGGTCTTATTCTATGGAGCTGAAATCTTTTTCAAGAGTTGACCTTATGGACCATTGCAGTATAGATGACTAGATGGTTTTAAAAAGTTATTTATAGGACTATTGGCCAATAAAGGAATTTAAACTGAATTACTTCATCCTGGTTTCTTGTGATTTACTGTTATTGTTAGTTTATTATCCCAACCAACACAATACCTATCATTGCCAACCAGCATGACAAATAAAACAAAAGTTGGAATATTTTTTTAAAATATTCTACTTGGGAATTATCAATAACTAAATGACCAGAGTGTGGAATTTCAAAAAGATAGTTATGATAGATATACATATTACCATAATTACCATTTTCTATCCTGATGGTCTGTTTAGCTAGTAGTAGGTATGATACTCTTGAATTTTTATAACCTTGTAATGCATCCTAAGTTTAATGTTTCCATAGTAACCAGTTGTAAAAAGCACATATTCATTGGAGTTCCTTAGGAACTGTACTTAGGTTAAGAAAGCAGCTATTCCTTTATAAATCATATAAACAAATGTCATAGAGTAAACTAGTTTGTTCATAGAACTGACACACTGGTACAAACTGTTCTAAGGATTTATTGGTACTTCTTTTGGTTTTTGTATTCTTAAATACATATGATTGCTTTAGCTGAGTTAATGGATTGGATCTACATTATTCCAACAGTTATTTTGTTAATGCTTCTTCTAACACCTGGACATTGTAGGCAGAGGTCGCTGCTGTAAACAATTATGTATTTCATTGAGAGAAGATTGGACTATTACAATGCACAGCATTCTATTTCAGCTACTTTAAACATTTTTTGTACCAAATTTCTGAGCTAGAAAAATATTGCTTAGAATTTTTGATACTATCAACCTTGGTATCTTATTTATTTATTTTTATTTAACTGGTTTGTCAATAGCTTACAAAATAATAGGTATAAGTATAAACATAAGAATACAGGAAATAGGTACGAATAAATGGAGACATTAGGAGAGGGATGGCAGGCACGATTGTGCACTTATGCACACCCTTCACAGAGCTCTTAGGAATGGGATGAGTTCAATAGTGGATAGTCTGAGGTTAAAGGAGTGGGGGTTAGAGGACGTAACAACAGAGTCAGGTAGTGCATTCCAGGCATTGACCACTCTGTTGCTGAAGACTATCCAGAAGACTATTTTCTGGATAGTCTCCAAGGGGTTGGATGAGGGCTCACTCTATTGTATAATGCCTATTTCAGGGAAAAGGGAAGGAAATCATATCCTAGGTTCTTGGTTTATGAAATACCACATAGATTGACACTTTCCCCTTGCCTTTTTAACATCTACATAAAGCTACTGAGGCATCCGTTGACATGAATCATGTTAAAGTTAATGGTACTAAACTTATATTTAGAAGGCTTAGTCAAACAGATGATCCGGGCCTGATCTCTGGAACTGTTAGGGAGTAGATGGGGAGAATCAAATTGAGGCTTAATCCCAGCAAGCTAGAATGGTTTGAAGTTAGGAACATTCTCCCACATTTTGAAGGACTCATGGCTGAATCCAGATCAGGTTCATAGCTCCTGATTGAGGGATATGTGACAGTTACATTAGGGAGGACCTTCGCACAATTCCATCTTGGGCGCCAATTATGAACTTTCCTGGAGCTTGAGACACTACTCACTGTCACTTATGCCTGGGTCACTTCTCATTTACATTATTGCAATGTGCTTTCCATGGGGCTGCCCATGAAGTCCATTTAGATTAAAGAAGTGATTCAGATTACAATAGTCTGGGTAGTTCTGGGCACATAGTGTATTAATTCATCCATACAATGTTTCTACTCCAAGAGCTGCATTGGTTCCAGATCCAAATCAAGGTACCATCTTTAAAGCCCTGCATGGCTCAGAACCTGGGTACCTTCAAGACTAGTTTCATCCAATTATTTAGGTCTATCTGATAGCATTGGTAGAAGAGACTGGGTCCCAAAAAAAGGAATGTTATTTTCGGGGATATTGGAGACAGACCTTATCAGTTACTACTTCTTACTTTGGGACAGCATTTCCTTTAATATCTATTTGGCCCCAAATTTAAGGCCATTTGGTAGATGATTAAACCTGGCTTTTCCAGCATAACCTGTTGACAGATACGTTATAAAGTGTTTCCATTTTCTGTTGAACTGAGTGTGTTTATTATTCCAGACATAGAATGCTTGTTATTTGTTTTACCTGATATACCATTTAAAAACTTATTTTATATAATATGACTTATAAGTCTAAGACTCTTAGGTAACACGCAAAAGTATTGAATTTCCAGAGATGTTGAGGCAATGGGGAAACATAGTAAATGGGAACAGATAAAAGTATATGCCATATTATTTTCTTATCTGGCCCAAATTGATTTTACTGGGCTTTTTGTTCATTTGTTTTTGTTTGCCTTTGATTTGGTCTTGACTCTTAGTGTCTGCCTAGGAAGTCTCTGCAGCATCCTTTGCAAGATTTCAGAAGTGATTTGCCATTGTTTTCTTCCTAGGCTGAGAGAGGATGACTGGCCTAGAGTAATCCAACTGGCTTTCTGCCTAAGACAAGACTAGATACCTACAGTCTTTCTAGTCTGGTGCCTTAGCCATTACATCAAATTGGTTCTCCTCACTGTTTCAACAAAATAATAAACAATATCTGAAACTTAGCACATGGGGAGGTGTTGAATTCAAAGGAACCCCACATTCACATCAGAAGGAAGGTAGTTTGCACAGAACCTTTGGTGCCTCAGAACAATGAAGGACCATCCCAATCTATATCTGGAGTTTATGAACAGGGTTATCAGTATATGGCAGCAGTCCTAACATTTTGGACACTTGTTGAAAAATAGGTAGAATGAAGGACATTATATTGGATTTTGTCCAGTGACTGCCAAGCATCTCTTCAATTCTGGGAATGATTTTCAGTCAAGCAATAACGTGGAAGACATATTTTTATTATAGTTTTCTCCATGTGGCTTTATTTAGCTGTCATTTTATGTTCATTATCAGTTTCTTCTCCCAAGTAACCCTTGCACAGGTCTCTGCAGCTAACTATCAGAATAAAATGATATTGCAACAAAAATGACAACACACGGGCAGTGGCTTCATAAAGTAAATCCTGCCTTTATGTACTTCAGTGCTTAAATAAAACACAATTCTATAAGTTGTGCAGAGCTGGAAGACAATGTCATAATGCACATTGCAGCATTTTCTCCTCCTTGTCCCCCTCCCCATGAATACCTATGAAAATCTGATTACATTGTTACCTGTCAAGCGAAGTAAATTACTGCATAAGTTACCTTTCTTTTATCCTTCAATACATTATGCATCGAGGTGGTGCAGAGGTGGAGATTCGAAGGGCAAAATGTGATTCTGAACGTTCACGGTACAGAAAGACACATAATACCTGTCAAGAACATTTAAAGAAATGATCTCTTTTTCCTGGGCTTATGTGGTTCCATTTCATAGCTGATGCCTGATCTTGGAAAAGTTAAGCTCAGATGATATCCCTGTTGGCACTACAGGTATACCTACAGTATGTGAATTCTGAGTCATATTTTATCTTCTAGTCTGATTTTTCTGAATGGCAAATAGTTGCGATATAGTTAGTACTTCTCTTACACAATATGGCATATTTTCCTTTTCATCTGCATTTCTAACCAATCTTTTGCATTCTGACATAGTACAGTTTGGGAGCAGTGAAATCAATTAAATATATAAATATTCTTATGGTACAGGAGACTAAGAGAATTCCATAAAAACCTTGACTGTAGAACAAGATTTCAAAAACTGTCTCAGAGTCTGGAACCTATTAAGTTTTTTTTTTTTTTTAAAAAAAAAAACCAGATCCATGATGAAGAGGCAAAGCTTTAATGAGAAAAAAATAACTGCATTCAACTTTTTTTCTTGCTCTCTTATGGACTCCTTTTCTATTTTTGAAATGGAAATGGACTCACAAATGGACTCGCAACCGGCTGGCAAACTGTATTCAATGAGTCTAAGGTCTACATGGAGGGAAGTAAGCAGTGGGGTGCCACAAGGTTCCGTCTTAGGCCCAGTACTCGTCAATATCTTCATTAACGACTTAGATAAGGGAATAGAAGGGGAACTTACCAAATTTGCAGATGATATTAAGCTGGCAGGAATAGCTAACACCCAAGAAGATAGGCTCAAGATCCAGATGGATCTTGACAGACTTGAACCCTGGGCCAAATCTAAACAGAATGAAATTCAATGTAGAGAAAAGTAAAGTCCCACACTTCGGCAAGAAAAACCAAAGGCACACATATAGACTGGGTGAAACCAGGCTCAATAGCAGTAACTGTAAGATGGATCTTGGAGTCTTAGTGGACAACCAGCTAAATATGAGCTAGCAGTGTGCAGCAGCAGCCAAAAAAACTAATGCAATCCTAAATTGTATTAACAGAGGGATACAATCAAGATCAAGGGAAGTACTAATACCACTCTATAAAGCCTTAGTAAGACCACACCAAAACTGCATCCAGTTTTGTTCATCACATTATAAAAAAGATGTTGAGACTCTAGAAAAAGTACAGAGAAGAGCAACCAGGATGGTTAGGGGACTGGAGACTAAAATATACAATGAACGATTACAGGAACTGGGCTTGGCTAGTCTAGTTAAGAGAAGGACAAGGGGAGACATGATAGCGGTCTTCCAATATTTGAGGAGCTGCCACAGAGAGGAAAGAGTCAAGCTATTTTCTAAAGCACCTGTAGGCCAGACAAGGAATAATGGGTGGAAACTGAACAAGGAGAGATTTAACCTGGAAATAAGGAGAAACTTTCTGACAGTGAGAACAATCAATCAATGGAACAGAAGAAATTGGACTGCCCTTTGTCAGAAATGGTGTAGGGTCCCGTTTGAACGGGAGGTTGGACTAGATGACCTGCAAGGTCCCTTTCAACTCTGATTATCTGTTCAATCTGTTCAATATGAAAAAAAATCTGTTCCAAATTGTATACCATGCTAGGATATTCCAAGTTTTCTTTTAGTTTCCTTTCTCTTTAGTTTTCTATCTAAAGAAAAATATTTTTGTGAACTCATTTGGAATCTGCATCATGACACTGCACCCCCTCCCCTCAAAGGGTGGATCTTGCAGTTCAATGACAGAATAGTTCTCTCTTCATTTAGACAAAAGCAGTGGGAGCTGAGGATTTCCAGACAATTTTTCTGCTTGTAAAAGATTGTGACTCTGACATTAATTAAGCTGCTACTTGACTGCTTCAGAGAAAACATTTGGTCTGTGCAAAGGGACATGGATTGACTTTGATGGAAGGCATGGAGGTGATCTCATTTCCTCTGCAGAAGCTAATATTTATACAGTTCCAGCTACTGTTCCAATTGGGACCCTCTTTGAGCAGGCCATACAATTATACACATTTTATTACAATCCTCTTGACTATTGCAGTGTATTTCTTGCAATGTATGTATATACATATGTATGTATGTATAAATGAATAAATAAATAGAATATTTTGAAATTGCAATTGGTGCAAAGTGTGTTGGATGAGGTGTTGACCGTTCAAAGTACAGGAATCCTATTATCCTGGACCAAAAGAGCTGCACTGACTTCCAATTCAAAGTTGTGATATTTATGACCCTTTTATGATGCTGAATTGGGGTTTTTCCATCGCTGGCTGAGGATTTCTGGTCCACACACATCTCAAAGATGCCAAGTTTGAGAAACACTGTCCTAAATGGATCATGGGCTGACTATCTGCAGGACCTTCTCTCCCACTATGAAACTGTCCAGCAGTTCAAATGAATAAGGGATGCCTTTCTAAAGATGTATCCATTGTCAGAAGTTAGACTATCTGGTATATGGGTAGTAGCAGTATGTGGAATGGCCACACCAACCAGGACTTTCACTGTCCTGACATGTGCCTGTGTACTTCCATACTGATATCGGATAGAAGCATGTCAGTCACGATATTTGTATCATGATGTCCTGAAGCATGTTTTGTAATTTGTTCCTGTCTTCTCCTGCTGTGGATGCCTATATTGGAATGTCCTATATAGAAAAGTCCTTGGCTCCTTGGCTCCCAGCACCTCCAGTATTTAGAAAGTTAGTAAAGCACAACCAACTTTTAATTTGCTTAATTGCTAATTTTAATATTTGATTTTTATCTGTATTGTGGCTGTATTTCTCTTTAGTTTACATTCTGTATTCCTTTGAGTCCTTGGTTATCAAGTAGAAAGACAGGCAGGATGTAAATCCAATAATGACAACATACATTTTTATGCATTCCTTTTCCTTTAAAAAAATGTAGCTTCTCTTTTCTTATTTTCACATTGTCCATCAACTTCTTTTTAAAATGTTTGCCCAGGGAGTTTTTTAAAACAGCCTTCTTGGATCTGCCTTCTAGAAACAATTTTTAAAAATAATATGTGAAGGAAATATATCTTCTTAATTTGACCCTGTATATGTATTACTAAACCTTATATTGTATACAGCTGAAGAATATTGGCTTGGTAAACTTTTAATTCCTAAAGAAGGGCCACTAGATGGTGCAAGAGATATTTTGAAAATACCCTCAAAGGCAAGTCTTTTCAAGTCATGGGTTGAAAGGCGTATCAAGACTAAATTACACCAGTCATTTATAGCAATGACTTTTTATTATTAAATGTTATGTTTTCAACAAAACAAGCACAATACGGTTAAAATGTACCAAATTGGGAAACCTGCTTAGCCTTTCAAATTAATCTCTTCACACGTTAACAATGGTTTGGAAGAATTGATATTCAGAAATGCTGGAAAGCAACACACCAAGAAAGGAAAAAAACAATTGGGATAGCATTAATTTAAAATTCTTTGCAAGCACAATTACATATCTGAAATAATGGAAACATCATTATATAAATATTTTTAGAATAACAAATCATAGACGTAGCCAAAGAGGCTATGTTTCATTACATTAAGTCAATGTTTTGTCAACTGCTTTATGCTTAGGTGTAGAAATAAAACACTGGCCTTGAACCAGGAGTGATACCTTGAAGATAGAAGAAACATGGCAGTTTAATTATAGTGGGATTTGTTATTGTTTCATCAAATTGCTTTATGGGAGGAAATAATATGGAAAGTATTCTTACACAAAACACATGTATTGCTTATTGTATTGCTGATTGCTTATTGTACCCTATGACTATTATTAAGTGTTGTACCTTATGATTCTTGACGAATGTGTGTGTTTTTTATGTACACTGAGAACATATGCACCAAGACAAATTGCTTGTGTGTCCAATCACATTTTGCCAATAAAGAATTCTATTCTATTCTATTCTATTCTATTCTATTCTATTCTATTCTATTCTATTCTATTCTATTCTATTCTATTCTATTCTATTCTACTCTACTCTACTCTACTCCATTCTATTCTTCAATCATTTAATGACCATTTGAAGTTATTATGGCACTGAAAAAAGTGACATGACCATTTTTCACACTTATGACCATTGCAGCATCAATGCAGCATCAATGGTCATTGCAGCATAGTCACGTGATCAAAATTTGGATGCTTGGTTCATATTTATGACAATTACAGTCTCCTGGAATCATGTGATCACCTTTTTGCAATCTTCTAGCAAACAAAGTTAATGGGAAAGCTTAACAACCATTCACTTAACAACCATGTTACTAACTTAACAACCACAGGGATTCACTTAACAACTGTGACAAGAAAGGTCATAAAATGGAGCAAATTCAACTGTCTTACTTAGTAACAGAAATTTTGGGTTCAATTGTGGCCATACGTTGAGGACTACCTGTATAGGGGCCAAGGCAGATCAGAAGTTATATATATGTTCAAAACTTCTTTCTGAAATACAAAGGGCCCTTTCTCTCCCTCCCTCCTTCCCTCCTTCCCTCCTCCCCCCTCCCTCCTCCCTCCTCCCTCCCTTTCTGTCTTTCTGTCTTTCTTTTTTCTGTATTTATATCTGTGTATCAGTTATATGATTCTATAATCCAGGACCTTGGAAGAAAGTATAACTCATATCAAGATTAAAACCAATGTAATGAAAGAAATAACAATAAAATGTCACCATAAAAGATCATAACAATCATCACGAGCAACCAAAAGCCCTAATTCATAGAAAAGGTCATTTGAATAAAACCAGCTTAAGGACATATTGAAACAATACGGGGAATAGTAAACTAAAGGCTCACTCTTGGGAAGCTATTCCACAGTTGAAATGTTATAGTTGAAAAGGCCCTTTTTTGTATTCTGTTTAGACACTTATCCTGTGGAAGGAGGAGAATGAATGAGGGAGAAGGTTTCTGAAGGTACCACTATTTTCATGCTGTTTAGAGCCTTAAATGCCAATTGAAGCCGGGGGGGGGGGGAATAGAATGTATAATGGGGGGGGGAATGAAATATATAATGTTACCATAGCAAAATTAAAACTACAGATACAAGATATTACTGTATGCTATTATACAGTCCAACTCTTGTCAGCAGTATCGCATCACAATGATTTGTTTTGGAAGTATCTGAGGGCTCTTCATACGTCTGAGGTAACATGCTACCCTTGGCACTTCAGCTAGTAGAAAACTATACTGGCATAAAATCTGCTGCCACACTGAAAATCCCAATCCTGCCACAATCATAATGCCAACAAATGTCCCTTATTTATGAAGTATAATTGCATGTTAAAGATAGGTGGTTTTTCATGGCCTTTTCCCCATGCTCCTGTCACCAAAAAACATTAGCCAAAGGGAAAACATCTAAGAAACACCCGTCTGAATCTATGATGGGGTTATGATTGGAGCACAGGAAATTATGATAAATGGCTAGATTGCAGGTAAGCCATCTATAAAACATGCACAAATGTTTGCATAGATCAGGGGTGTCAAGCTTGATTCATTAAGGGCTGTATCAGGGTTGTGTTTGATCTTGGGGGGCTGGGGTGGGTGTACCCAGGGTGGGCTTGGCCAGCTCAACATCACTTGTGTCAGGGAATGCCTGTGGTGGCCCAAGTGTTCTGTCAGTGAAAACAGGCTTCCAAGCTCCATTTTCAGCTGCAATGGCCTCCTGCAACCCTTTGCCAATGAAAATGGAACTTGGGAGGCCCTGTTCAACCCTCCTGAGCACCACTGGCAGGTTATTTGCTGTTTCTAGGGTGGCCTCGCGGGCCAGATCTAAGCACCTCATGGGCTGGATCTGGCCCATAGGCCCTGAGTTTGACACCCCTGGCATAGATGAATTCAAAAAGAACCTGGCTATTTTCAGGTATCAAATGAAAGTGGGACTCTTTTTAGATAATGATTGGTTGCTACTTCAAAAAATGATAAAGCCATATTTGAAAGCAGCCCAAATAACAGCTTTTAGGGGTGGGAAAAGTAGTGTCATAAATCAGCAGAAAAAGTTGTCACTCTTTGACCCAGTTCATGGTTAAGCCTCCTCCGTGCTAACATTGGTCAGCTAATGTTCATACTGTTTAAGTTTCGAAGATAGAGATTGGCTGAGAGACTTGGCAGGTATAGGAGGAGAATCTGGTCTGGAAGAATTAGAATCCAGCACTACGCAGAGCAAAAACATCCTGGAAGACTACATGCAGGAGTCAGAAAGGAGGGACATGTGCTCATATAAGCCAACAGGTACCAGACGACCTTATCTGGAGGGGATCACCTGATGACAACAATAA
The DNA here is from genome assembly GCA_004319985.1 of Emydocephalus ijimae. Lineage (NCBI taxonomy): Eukaryota > Metazoa > Chordata > Lepidosauria > Squamata > Elapidae > Emydocephalus > Emydocephalus ijimae. The sequence goes on from BHEV01004036.1 coordinate 21,669, forward strand.
GCAAATGAAGTATATCAGATTGCACTCTCAGCAAAGCTGCTGTTGTCTGTTTAAAGAGAAAAACAATACTTCAAGACTGGAAGACTAAGTTGATATGGGTTGGGGATAAGATGAAGTATTATTATAAGTACAGGGCAGAAAAAAGAGATTGGTATGTTACATTAATCCTGCAGTTCATTTTAAGTGGGGCAGGAGTTACTTATGATTTATCTTGAACAAATATAATTCTTGTACAATAGTCCTTGCTTTGTGACCATTTGTTCAGCAACCTTTTGAAGTTACGGTGGTGCTGAATAAGGAGGACTTGTGACCTGACCTTAAAGTAGTGGCCCTTGCAGTGTCTCTGAGGCCACGTGATTGTGATCTGGGTGTTTGACAACTGGCTCACCATTAGGATAGTTGTAACTTCCCATGGTCATGTGATCACCATTGGTGACCTTCAGTGAGAGCTTTTAAGAACCAAAGTCAGTGGGAAAGCCAGCAGGAAATGTTCAGATCCACATATCCTTCTAGAAATACACAATCACCTTTTTGGCAATACTTCAAGAATAATATTTCCAAAGCTCTTCAGGTATTGACCAATTCCAGATTAGTCCTTCCTTCTCATTAAGTGGCCAAAGTATTTGAGTTTCATCTTCAGGATCTGGCTTTCTAAACAGCAGTCAGGGTTGATCTCCTCTAGGACTGACCAGTTTGATTGCCTTGTAGTCCAAAGGACTCGCAGGAGTCCTCTCCAGCACAACAGTTCAAAGGCCTCAATTCTTTGGCACTCAGCCTTCCTTATGGTCCAACTTTCACATCCATACATTGCAATTAGGAAAACCATAGCCTTGACTATATGCACTTTTGTTGACAGGGTGATGTCTCTGCTTTCCAGTATGCTGTCTAGATTTGTCATAGCTTTCTTCCCCAGGAGCAAGCTTCTTTAAATTTATTGGCTGTGGTCCCCATCTGCGGTAATCTTGAAGCCCAGGAAAATAAAATCTGTCACTACCTCCATTCCCCCCACACCATCTATTTGTCAGGAATTGAGAGGAATGGATGCCATGTTCTTAGTTTTCTTAATGTTGTGTTTCAAGCCAACTTTTGCACTCTCCTCCTTCACCCGCATCAAGAGGCTCTTTAGTTCCTCTTCATTTTCTGCCATTAAAGTGGTATCATCTGCATATCTGAGGTTGTTGATATTTCTCCTGGAAATCTTAATTCCAACTTGTGATTCATCTAGTCCTGCCTTTCTCATGATGTGCTCTACGTACAAGTTAATAGGCAGAGTGACAGTATACAGCCTTGCCAAACTCCTTTCTCCATTTTTAACCAATCAGTGGTTCCATGTCCAGTTCTCACTGTTGCTTCTTGACCCACATATAGATTTCTCAAGACAATAAAGGGTAAGAATTATAAGATTTCTAGGATTTTTTTGATATATTTTTATATTGCAAAGAATCAATAGAACAACTTTCTTTTTATTCAATTTATTTTTTCAGGAGAAGAACAGCAGAAGATTGAAGCTATTATGCTTAGTGGGAATACTTTTTATGTTTCATATCAAGAATGTATAATTCTTAAATTTAAGAAATACATACAATAATTCATTTAATAAATTTAGTAAATATAAATATAAAATTATGGTAGTTATGGTAATTATGGTAGCCATGTTTGAGATCCAAGTGCCACAGGACAGGGTGAACTCCCATCCTCTCCCAGCTCCTGCCAACCTAGCAGTTTAATATACAGTATACAAATTCTTAATATGTAACATAAGTAGAATTCCCACAATGCATATATATGTCTGTGTGCTTCTGGGTTTATGTGAACATGTAAGAAGGGAATGCTATATTTTATAAAGACTACTTTATAAAGTTGTACACACCATTGCCACACATATTTGTAATTAGTGCTCAGTTTAGAGGACTGAATGGAGAGAGAAGATGAGTGAAATGAATGAAACAGGTTGATTTATTTTATTACAATCTGCTCATTAGCATGGTATGAATATGGCAGGTTTCTTTATAAGAAAAAATATGTGGCTGTGTGGCCCAACTACAATTACCATAAAAAGGAAAAATAATGACACAAAACATAAAGTCTTCCTCCTTCAGACACAGTGAAGATATACTATCGATCTCTTCTATGTATGCATATGCGTGTACGTATTATTAGGAGTGCATGAATTATCACAATTCACCATCTGAATTACACGGGATCTCTGAAAATAATCTTACCCATGAGTACATACAACCCATGAATATTATCCAGAGTTGCCTGAATCATGAGATGGGTAGCAAATAAATTTGATCAATAAATCCATGGGCAGGTAACAATTATGTATTGTATATTTTAGATGAATTCTGTCCAGGCATCTTGTCTGAATTAGGAACTGAACTATAAGCAATGTTTGTAGAATCATCAAACATGTATTTAATCTCTCCATTCTCACCTGCACCACTCTTCCTCTTCCAAGGAATTATGAGGTGGGTTTCTATTTATCTTCAGATATACACCATATAGATTGAGGAACCTCCATATGATTTATAGATAAAGACCTGTTTGCAAAAGAATTCATAGAGAGCTTTTTAAAGACCTTCCAACAGTATTTAAAGACCAGAAACTAGACGAGCAGGGCTGACTTGTATGGGGATCTTGAGGTACAACAGTTCATATTTTATTTGATTCCCTTTTTATTATTTTTTCACCTTTTTATTGTTTATAAATGACTCAGGGTGATGAATATAGATAATATTCCTTCTACCACATTGATAAAGAAAAACACCAGTTCTATTGAGAAGGAACAAAAATCATTGGTCATGCTAGCACCCACCATGCACATAAATTTGTTGAGACCTGGCATTCTATTGAAGGAGCAATTAACAAACATATTGACCTAAATACAGCATATGAATATATAAGAAATCAGAACAAAAGAATAACCAATCAGCAAAAGAACCAATCAGTTGCTCAGAATTTAAATATAGCTCCAAACGAACCACCAACCAAGCGACCAACTGACCATACTGGCACACAAGACATTTATAAGCTAAAGAGAATAGGACAAGATGTTACCTAGTTTGGTAATGAAACGTTCAAAAACTAAATTAAAACAAGCTCGGAGAGCAAACCACTGCCAAAATCTAAAATCTGAGCTACAAATATTTTCTATTATTTCATAATATTCCTTCATCTTCCTATTTCCCCACAACAAGAACTCTGGGAAGTGAATTGGCCTGAGAGAGAGTGACTGCCCAAAATTTTTAGAATAGAGTAGAATAGCATAGCATGGCATGGCATGGCATGGCATGGCATGGCATCGTTTATTTGGCCAAATGTGATCAGAGACAAGGAAATTTGTCTCCGGTGCAGAAGCTCTCAATCATATATTGATTGTGATTGTGAAGCTCTTTTATCACATATTGCTAATGCAGAAACTGGATTTTCTAAGGAAGACAATCTTCAACTTTACTCTCCAGTCCAAAATGGTGATAGCATTCCAGTTTGCTTTGAAAACAAAATTTTCTTCTTTTCTCTCTCCTTCTCCCAGTGAAAAAAATAGCCCCAACTCTTTCAGGCTTTGGTTGTATAGCTTTTATTTTCCTAGTGCAGTGCTGAATAAATAGCAGGTCCCAAATCTTTAGGAACACAGCATAAAAATGCCTGTACCCAGGGATAGAGATTATAGAGGAGTCTTTATTTCACTTTGCAGCAAGAAAGGACTAAAGAGCTTGCTCTCAGAAGTTAGCCAGATCTGAATAACTGCACTAAGAAGCATAAGGCATTGCAATGGAAGGAAATGAAAAATGGATAGAAGTCTCACAGGGGAAAAAAAAAAGCTTTTTCAAGCTGAATTACTCTGAAAAGAAAGAAAAAGCTACAGGACTCGGGTTGCTAATGGTTCCATTATTTTCGTCCTGAGGCTGCCACTATAGGATAAATTTACCTGCTGCAAAATACTGCTCTGAATCACATATTTTGTTTTCTGGCAGATGCTGTGAAAGACAACAAATATATATATTTTCCTGTCTTGCTCCGTTTTTCTTCTATTGTGTGTACAATAGTTTTGAAAAGTTTTCAGAAAGTGCTTATTTTCTTATTGCTTAAAAGGGCTGTGCTTTTATTCTGAATTATACCCTACTTGAGAACTATTGAAGCAAGTTATTAAAAAAGTCTCTGAAAATGATATGGATCTGATTTGTATGACATACAATACTGGAGATGCAGTCCTGATTGACAAACAATCTCATCTCTCTCTGTATTGCTATTGTCAGAAAGAACATGTGTTGATTGAATAGTGGTTCTCTGTAAGATTTCACCTTACAAACACAAGTCTTTGTTTATAGCATCTTGAAAATTCATCTGAAAATAACTAAAACAGTTCTGATTAATCTTGGATGCACGACATGGAGTTTACTATGGTTGGGAGACTGAAAAGTTGGTTGTTTGGAAAACGAATTGTGGATTGATTCTGCAAGTAGTAAATATTGGCATTCATATTTCAAAATTCATTCATATTTTAGAGGCAGTTAAAATGCAAGCTAATCATTGCCTTCCTTACTCTCTTATATCTATTTAACAGTTTTGTTTCCATAGCTTTACTATGACATTAGGTATCAGGACTGGATGATTATGGATTGAACTAGTGATTATTATGAATGATTGCTAACTTCCTAATTTTCACCTTGATGGGCTGTTGATCTGCTAGATTCCACTTATTTTGACAAACTGTGTCTCAGTCTAGTTTTCCAGCATCCATTGTCAATCAGACCTCTTTTGACACTGTTGTTGGACTTGCAGTCCTGTCTTATTTGGATTGTTTGATATTTAGCATATTTTTGTAATAGGGGTTTGATTCTTATTGTGCAATTATGAGAATCAATCTAGGAAATTACAAAAAAAGATATGTGAGATTATATTTAAAAACAAAAACAAAACACTGGAATACTTTAAACATTAGGGATGTTTATGGAATACTGATTTATATACCATAGCTTTGGGATTCAACTGTTTACCAGAAATTGTGGTTGTATCTGCAATAGATATATATTAAGAAATTGAAAAAGTGATATTATTTCAAATGTTAAGAAATGGTTGTCAGGAAATGTGTGATTTATCTATTATGGAAAAGACAATTTTTTCTACTAATCAAAGGATATGGCAGAAATTCTATGATATCTTACAATGCTATTTTTCATATATTAGTGAATTTATTGTAAATCAGTGACTATTAATAAATATAAAATGTAAAACAGTGTTCTTCATTGTTTTTCTCTTCTTAGTTGGTATTTGTAGTTTGGGCATTCAATTTTTTGAAAAAAACTTTTTTAAAGATTAAACAAATATGGCTTGATTTGTTTCATAGTAATATTTGTAAGAACTAAAGAAATTCCTGAGATATGCAATATTTACAGTCAGTAAATGTACCAGATATGGAACAGGCTGTCTCCAGTGGTTATGATAAAACACTGAAAGATTGCCTTTATAGGTAAGTGATATATATAATCAGGGTGGGATATGACAGGGGTAATTACCGGTTTGGGATTTACGAGCTTCCCTGCAGACTGTGACCTGTGCGCCTGTAAATCGTCATCAGCAGCTGCCTGCAGAGAGGCAGCCTTTGAAACAGCCCTCTTTTCTTGCTTTTCTAACTGCAGCTGTGCCTAGTTCGGCAGCTGAAGTTGAAAAATCAGGAAATAAAGGTAAGAGCCCAGGTGGGTGGGTGGGCAAAAACATCAGCAGACCTAGAACTGGTTTTATGTCTACTGCTCTTCAGAGGCTACCGGTTCTACAGAGGTGGACAGAACCAATAGAAACCCACCCCATGCATAAAATAATGTATTGCATAGACCTGCATAGAAGTAGACAAACCATAACCTTTGGGTCATGGTTTCAGAGATATTTCCTTACCTAAACAGAGAAACAGAATGACCAGTGGCAAAAAAAATCAGTGGGAATGTTTCCTTGAGAAAATTGGCAGGGTTATCTGAAATCTTCCTCTCTTCTCCTCTCCTCCCCTGCCCTACTCTCCTCACAGGAGACCAAAGCAAAGGTAGTAGGACACAATTAATATAAACATGAAAATAATTCAGTTGGACCAGGTTGCTGTTTTTGGTTGCATTGAATGGTATTTGTGTGCATCTTTGTAGAAACAGTAATGATGATGAAGATTCTCTAACCTGCTCAAAGTTCAGAGAAATTGGGGTAGTCTATAAATTTTATAAATAAACGACCAAATTAAAAAAAAAAATAGTTGAGAATTCCTGACTGACTATTTGGATTCAAAAGTACAGGTAGATGTATTTACAAGCATTTGTATATTGTAAACTTTGCTGGTTGATCGCTTTGTGTTGTCCTCTGAGAGAACAGTGGCTGTGATGCTGCTATTATTACACTTCAACTTAAACATCCTTTAGGAGTGGAATCCAAAATGAGGACAACATCGTGGAATTGCACAGCTGAAATCATATTGATCTAATACACCAGATAAATTGCTCTTTCTTTTAAAAAAAAGTTCTTTCCTTTAAAAAAAATCTCTCTGGATAATTGGTTGTTTTTTCTTAATTAGTTTCAGCAGTTGTCAAAACAAGGTTTGTGACATCAGCCTCTTACAATGACAAAATAAAAAGAGAAATCAGAATCAGAAAAAAAAAACAGTATCAAGATGTGATACAAAAAGCCAGTGTTGTCAGATAGAATATGTTGCCTTTTTAAAAAGTTTCTTGTCTTCATTGTTATCAACTTGAAGAGATAGTAACAGTTATTACAACTAAAACTGGCTGTAACAATCACTATTTCTCACTGGTATTTCTCACAGACTAAAGGAATAAATTAAAATGCTGATATTAAGAGTGGGGATGTTTTTAAATAAAGGAAGGAAAAGAAATGGACTTGCAGGGAGAGGATGAGATCATTTTCACATAAGAAAGACAAACTTAATTTGGCTCTTAACACCAAATGTAGAATCTGCCTTGACTGGCTTAAATATTCAAATCTCCTTCCAGGTGAATTATTAATCATATATATAGGATTGTAGTCACTGTGGGAGCATAAGCAACTCAGCATGTTGTGTCTCCCACTTCTCTTGTCTCCTTTACCTGAGAAATTGCTCCTTTGGCAAAGGGACCTGCTGAGTGAGAGTGGCATTAATCCAGAGCTCTCTCTTATGTCTCCACACAGAAAATAGCCCTACCCTGGAGGCTAAAAAAAGGGGATGAAATAGAAGGAGAGTTGAGAAAAGTACATTATATTATGATGTGCTATTGAGAAAGAGGACAGCAGGCAAGGAGCTACACAATCACAAAAATATCCAACTTCGTAAGGACAAGGGAATTGTGGCTGGCATGCAGAAGGTAGCTGCAGGGCCCAACAGCTATGCCAACTCTACAGCAGTGCCAGGAGCAAATATCCTTTCCCAGTTCGAAACAGATACAAAAATCTCAGTTGTGGCTCAGTCCGTAGAGGACAGAAACCTCTCTGAGAAACTTAACAAATATTAACTAATATCGAAGGCAGCTACATCTGGATAGCTAAAGAGTGAAAAAAAGCTTGATTTTTCTGCAGTTCACAACTTGGAAGCTGGCTAAGGACAGGGCTACCTAAACAATAATTAACACAACAATGAGCAATCTAAGTCTGCCTTCAAACAAAAACAGGAAGATAAAATAAATATATAACAAACTCATATCCATAAAAGGAATAAATCAAGTACATAACAGATCTATACGCAGTGACATAATTTGGAGATGTGTATGTTTATGTTCACACATATACATATACAAATAAGATTGTTTTGGAACAAATAGATAAGAGCCATAGGAACCAATACGAAATCCTAGAAATAAAAATATCTTCATATTTTTATTTCTCTGAAGTTCTCCTTGCCACAAAGGGAGACACAATTACATGTGCTTTTTCATCCTTTTCCTCAAAAGAACCATTACAGTCACTTCATTTTTGTCATCTCTGTCCTCATCATTTGCAGGGTTTAGGATATGGGAACTGATGCTGCCTATTCTCCAAGATCAGGTAGCTGCAGCCACCTATCAAGTGCATTCAACTCCATCACTGAACTTGCTCTTCATGTTTATGAGTTTTATTAACACAATTTCTTTTGGTATTATTTTAATACTTCAGCTGATGAAGAATCTATAACTGCAACCAAATTGCAGCTTGGAACTTGATGTTTCCATATCTATTTTTCCAACATTGGATAAATTGTACATTGACAGAGCTTAATAATTAATTGAAAATTAATAATAATTAATAATAATTAATTAATTAAACCATTGTTTATTTAGTTTTTGCCCACCAGGAGTATTAGTTCTATTATTTGTACCCAGTTTTGGATGCCACCATTTAAAGATTCACTTTGAGAATCATTCAGCAGCAAGTTTAAAGCAAGCAGGGGAAAAACTGTTAAGAAGTCTGGAAACCAAATCTCTTAACAATGTTTACACTGGGGCAAAGAAGATGAAATGTAGATGCAATGTCTCTTTCAAAGTATCTTAGTAATGACTGTTCATCATGGTTTGCGTGTGACAGCACAAATTTTAAAAAGCACTACTTTTGAAGTAGGCAAAGACAAACTGCTTTCAATAGTTGGATGGAAGTGGGTTGAGGGTGATGCTATACATTTAAGATATGGAAGGGTATCTTGAAAGCAGACACGGATGCCCCCTTAGTGTTACACTTTATTTAGACACACAGAAAAACACAAAATCCACAAAATCTACCAATGAAGTCTTTTGGAAACTGAGTAACATGTGTCAATAAGATTACAGATTTCCAGGAATATAAATATAAATAAATACCAATAAATATCTGAGAAAAAACAATATTTTGGTCAATTAAATGAAATAACCATGGTGTCTTGATTTAGAAGCTTTGAAACTCCTGAAACAAGGATCATTTGAGCATTATTATGGTCATTTTTTATAGGCAACACTTTGTATAAGGTATGCAAAAAACAAAGAAGCTGTCAGAAGGCAGAAAATATAACTCCTTCTAGTGGCTTTTGCAGAGCAGACAAACAGATGATTGTTGCAGTTTCCAAGAAGGGGGGGGGGAGAAAAATTTTAACAAGCAAATTTATTTCAATTATGATGAATTATTTAGCCCATCCTTTCTCTCACAATTCTTTAATTTCATTTGTGAGATCACTTATATAGTAGTTTTATAACTACTTTTATATTTGTCAGTAAGACTTTATTATCTACTGTAAATAATTATATCTCATATATTTTCAATGCTATTTTGTGTTTGCATTTAATATTATGATGCTAAGTTTGTATTTGATTGAAAATCCTCATTAGAATCAGCTGGTAACACTTGCCTTCTTGACACATATTATTAGTTTGGCATCAGAAAATCTGGCACGATAAAGTCATTTTCATCTGTTGTCAAATTAACAAAATTTGAAATTGTTCCATGCTTGTGGCCCAGCTAGTGAATTTCCCCCGTGACCTTTTTTCATCAGACAGATCATTATTATTTGCATAAAAATGGACTGAATTAATTCATGTGATTGTTCACAAGGAAGCCATTGCCTAATAGTCTTCCCCTTCCTTCACTGAGGAGGTAAATGAATGACTAACTATACCAATTTTTTTGTGAAGATACAACTACATTTTATGTGAAGATACAACTGGACACATGTATGACTCTGATCAATCCAAGACTTCCTTCAGTAGAATGGAAAGGCAAAGCTGGGCAAGGTCTACTGTTGTCCCCAATTTGGGTCTGAGCCTGGTGCCAAAGCTGACGAAGAACACCAGACATGAGGTATAAGATTGTTTCTTTTCCTGGGACCCCTTTTCTGCTTCAGCAAAAGGGGTCCCAGCCAGCAAAATGCCAGGACCCTGAACAAAGGATTTAACAAGCTTTTGTAGTATTTTCAAAGTGGGATAAACAAGCATTTTCTAATAAGCATTCTGAAAATTATCTATTGTCTTCATGCCATCCCTATTTCTCTTAACTAATAAACACTTCAAAAGCTATCTAACAAGTATTCTATTTTAACCCTATCCCTAAAACTTAACTAAAAGGCATCCTAGAAGACATTTAGTAAGTCTTCTGTTGACTCTGTCTTAGCCCCCTTCCTTATCTTAGCAATATGTTTTGTATGATGTGCCTGTCAGCTCTTGTTTTCTACATTGAAAGGGGCCCCATCTGTTAAGTTCTGTGCATGGGCGCAAGGAACGGAGACGAGATGGTGAACAGTGAACTTCAACTCTTTATAAATCATTCTGAACAGAGCAAAAACCTAGGGCAGCAGCAGCCCTTTTATAGACAAGCCGCTGATCTAGTAACCAATAAGAAACGTGGAGTGTTAACTCCCTTAACCAATGAGAGTGGCTCGTTAACAGCCAATCAGATTCTCCTGAATGGACCAATCCGATATCACTATTTATCGGCCAATCAGAAGTGCAGGACTAGAACCCTGCTTTTTTCTAAAGGTTTTGATAAACTTTATTTAAGTGTTTTATTAGTTCATAACACCATCTGTCCACACTCCCATTTCTTTTATCTTTGTTATTCAGGCCTTGCAAATATGCATATCTCCCTTCCTTCTGAGTTCATGCCACAACCTTGTATTTTTATAGCAAATGACCCTACAGCAAATGGCCCATTTCTACTATATCTTGCACACTTTAAACTAATAGAGAAACAATTGCTTAACCTATCCTATAAAATTTGAATTAGTCAAAAATCCATAATCAAATTTAATTTTGGTAGGTAGCTCTCTGTAATTATAACATGAAAGGGAACCATCCCTGCTCCAACCCACTCAAAAGCCCACCAATCCATATGGGATTCACAAAGTCTTTCACATATATTAGTATACACTGTTAGTATAATAATGGCATAGAACAACTCAAAGAAGTAGGGCAAGATTGGAAAATGTGAAGAGACCTGGCTCATAGAATCGCCAAGAGTTGGACATGAGTGAATGGACATCATCATCTTAAAAGTATATACTAATATATATATATATTATTAACCTCAGAAAACTAATATATATATAGTATATTACTATTAGTAACACAGACATTTCTGCAACAACATGGGTAAATTTATATTCCAGTTAATTCTGTGCATTTACAGCAAAGAAGACAGATCTGTACAAAATGTCTTATGTTTTACTTGGATACCTTGGACCATAAACACTGGCTGTTTGATTTGCCAGCTGTTTGTCTCCTGCTGCCACTCATTTGCTTATTTTGATGACAGTTTTACATTATGCAAATCTGCAGTTCTTATGTCAAAGCTTTCATGAAATTGCATTATTTTAACAAAGCACTTATGACACACTCTGATTTCTTAGTCTTAACTAAAAAGATTTTGTATGATAAATCAAAATTGAATGGGTTCAGCAGTTACCATGCGCTAATCCAAATGACTAATAGACAAGTACAAAAAATGGCATCACATCAATTATGTGACCCCCATGGAATTTCCACATGACAAAATCCCATGATCTAAATACCATATAGAAAAGGAGAAAATCACCTCATATTGAATGTTCCTGCGCTATTATAGACACACAGTTCTAGAAAATATGAATATCTATTTAAGCATCATTAAAAGAACAATTGTAAATGTGGAGTACTCTGGATTACAATAAGCTAAAATGCAAACAGTGTTACCTTCTTTAAACACTTTTAAAACTGAGATTAGAAAAAAAGGAGTCTAGGAAAGCTTAGAGTAAGTACTGCATAGAGTAGGATCTAGCTAAGTTCTAGGGGGATACTGTAAAACTAAGAAGACTTGTCATGTTAGAAGTGTTAATTTATTATTTCAATCATTATAGTCTCTCACTGGCATTAAATATAAAAGTTAAGGTGGGGGGCAAAGCAATTTGTGCATGTGTTTAACATATTGCAATTGTCTAGCGATAAAGCAACTTTTGAGATTTTTTTTTCTTTTTTTTAAATCAGAGGTGCCACGTTCAGTGAAAATGAAAAACTCCTTAAAAACCATATTATTTTTTGCTGCTTAGATGAAATTTGGAAAGCTACTATAGGGAAATGGGCAACAGACAAATTTAAGATGGAGAACATGGCACAGAAGTCCATAATAGGACAGTGAATGTCATTTCTAATATCTAGGAGAATTTTCAATATTGGAGGACTATATTCTCATCAGTGATGAAAGGCCTTAGATATAAGGTTTCATTCACATTAACAACAACAACAAAGAACACTTGATGTTGTAACTTTCCATAGTTTTGTGCCTACTGCCTACTTTAGGCTCATCTTTACTTCTAGTACACATTTTAACCCAAGACTTTTATTCCTTTGTCTGAATCACTCTCAAAAGCTTTTGCAACTTTCCCAAAGCTATTCATTATGTTTGCAAAAGACTCACAGAACATTTGTATCGTGGTACTTCCTTGCATTTCCTCCAGATCCATCCACAGAACCTATTGTGGTATCCTTGGCACAGCCTGCTGGCCTCATGTCCTATTGAACTTTTCCTTATAGATAACCTGAAGATGGTATGTATGAATTAATCAGATATAGGGCTGGTCCTTTTTGATAAGAAAAGGTGAGACATTCCTTTTATATGGCAGTTTGGGGTGAAATGGACCCCATGTGGAAGTCCTATCTCATAAGAACCAGTTCTTTGGAAAACAATACTCTTGTTGTATCATTTAGACACAAATTTCTACTATTGTTACTTTTCTTATGTGGCTATCTGAAACAAGTTGCTTCCCTCTAATGCAGGGCTGTCAAACTCCCAGCCCACCGGCTGGATACATCACACGCTGGCCATGGCCACACCCATGATCTGTTTAGCAAAGGGGGGAAAAGTCCTGATACATCATGTGATGCTGCTGTGACAACATGAGTTTGACATCCCTGCTCTAATTCATGAAACAGCTGGCTCAGTTTTCTTTTCCCACTGTCATTTTTCTATTTTCTATTGACCTTGAATGAAAACTGATTAAGCATTGAACCTAAAATAGAACTACATTGACATGGATTTATTTAACACTTTATCTGGTTTTTTTTTGTCATAACTAGTTATTGTAAAGGTCCTTACACTGGGCACTGTATTGATACTCAGTTTGCTGTATGTTGAACCAATCCTGCATTGCTTTTTATTTTAAAAATGCATACTCATCTGTAATATATGCTTTCTGAAACATTTTATGATTCTGCAATGCTTATTATTATCCACAATATTTGTCCGATCAACCTCATGGTATTGACTAGTTGCTTTCATTTGAAAGCATTATTTTTGTGCTGTCTTGTCTTCAGCACTAGTGCTTAATCGATGTTTATGAAAGAGTCACCTTGAGTTTTTAAGCTAACGCTTCAGTGTATTTTTCTTCTTCCGTGTCAAATTGTAAAAAAAAAAAACCTGATCAAGTCTTTTACAAGTACCAGACTTGTCACAGATCCAAGACAGGTTTGTTCAGATACATATCGCAGAATGCCTTTGCTCATTTTGTGCCTTTAAAAAGTAAAAAGAAGTGGACGTCTCTTTTCTTCTACTTTTCTTAGTTATAAGGGATTTGAAAAGCTTTGATAAGCGATACTCTGATCATATCCCATAAGGGGATTAAATAAAGAAGAAAAAAATTCAAATCATATCTGTGCCATGTGTGTTTGTTATATCTTAGACCATTCTATATACAGTATAGAACTTATTTTTAAGTCTTTTAAAATTGATTTTGGATGAGGTTTTAGTATAGGTTAAGGTATAGTTTAATTTAACTAAAGTTGCTCATGGGAACTGGGGATGATAATTTGTAGAAAACATTGATTACATTTAGTCAATTTTTTTAGTTTCTGGAGAAATAGAATAGCAATGTCATTGAAGGTAGCTTTGAAATTATTGGATAGCCCCCCACTTTCTTTTAAATACTGTTTATTGCTGCAATAACCACAGGAATTGTTATATGAAATCCATAACATAGTTTTGCAATTTAAACAGTCAACTCTTCCAACTTTCCCCTAATCTAAAGCTATGATGTCCTTCCAGGGCAACCACTAGGAACGTAATGTTTTAATCTATCTATAGATAGACCTATGGCAAATCTGAAGCAATTCCTTTGATGTTGGTAAAGTAGCAAGAGCTAAGTAGCTTTTCATTGATTCTGCAATTAATCATTGCAGAATGCTAATTAAATAGTTATTCCTCTCCTCTTAAGAGCTGAAAACATTAATAATTATTAAGCAACAACTTTCAGCATCTATTTGTTACTGCAAGTCTTCAGGCCAATGGCTCAGAAAAGCAATAATGCAAGATGTAAATCATCTATGGATGCCTCATATCAGCTTGGGGCAGAAAGGGGGAAAAAGGAAGAATACAATAACTTAATGTGAACCTTTTGGGGAAAAAGTAATTTAGAGAAACAATTTTGTCTCTTATGATGCTTGACTACACACAGAACAAACAGCTGCATTTGATGCAAAGTAAAACGTTATAGCAACAGGCAGCAGATTCAAAGATAAACTTAAACAATAGCAATATTGGTAGAAAGACATAAATCAAAGATACTGCATTCAAATTTATATTCACTTATGGCCATGCATACTTTAAAAAAAGCCAAAACAAATGCAGTTTAGTCTCAGGATTTCTGAATATATGGGCATGCTTTTTGACCTGTGATGTTTCTTTTGGATATCATAAATATTTCAGGAATGACAACTCACTCTTTGGAAGGATAAAACATTACATTTTTTTCTGCAGAAGAGTGAAACCTCACTTGTATCCTATATAAGCAGGTATAAAATCTTATATAAGGGATAAATTCATATTCATTTTCATTCATATATACTTAAAAGCAGTAAGGTATGCTTACTCCATAGCTAACCTTAATCTGAAACAAAACATTAAAATACAATAACCACACATGAATGAAAAATTAAAAGATTTTACAAGGTTACCATATCTGGTTTAGGAAAGCAATCCAAAAGTTCAGAACTGAACTACCCTACTCCAGATGATTTCAATTTGACCCAGCTTGAGCTGTAGAATCAATAGAACAGCTTCCATACTATTGTTCTTTGCAACATGTTAGAACTCGAGAGTAATGTATCAAGGCAGGAGTTTTGCAAAACTAGGACTGGAATACAGAGACTTTGGATCCAAAAAAAGTTTTAAAAAAAATCAACTGGGATTGTCACTCACTGAGTTTGCTTAAAAAACAACAACACACAAAACAGGCCTTCACCCACAGACTTCTTTTTATGTCACTTAGGCATCCCATTTCTCAAATCGTCCATGTGCTTGGTTTTCCAGCCTTGCTCTCAGCTATTGACACATGGCTGTCAGAACTTCAAGCTGTCGAAGGCACCCTCCTGCAGCAGCAGGTGGTCAAGTATTTTTGGAACGGGGAGCAGAGGATGCAGGAGAGATATCTATTTCCACAAATGCAATGCTATTAGGTTCCTTCTCTATCAGCAGAGGGCCCACTATGAGGGTACTATGAGTGCGAGGCAGCATGGCACACCACCCAAATATGACATGAAGCCTATGTGGCCTGTAAAAGCAGCTGGTTCCCAAGCAAACAGCAAGTCACATTGAATCTATTTGATTAGTCACCTGCTTATCAGTGCCAACTAAGCAAAGGGAGCTACAAAGGTATGGTTTCATCAGGAAGGAAATCCAAACACCTCTACCAATACCTCTTGGTTTCTAGAAGCAACACTTGCATATGGAATGCTGTGTTCCATGTCTTTGATTTCTGCTAATACTCTGGATTGTTCTTAAGCATCACTCAGAAACACCGCTCAGCACACAAAGGCACCCTACTTCTTTCTTGCTTTTATCCCCTTGCTTCCCATCTCCAACCCAAGCACTTCCCCAGCATGTGCTTGACACCAACCCTGCCTGAAGAGCTACTCATGCTTGCATGCTGCCTATATCCAGCATTCAGCCAGGCTTCAAAACATATTTAAAAAACAGGAGGTGAAAAGCTGGACCATTTGGCTGAGGTGCTGGCGATGTGTCCATCAGCCTCCTGTGTTGTAACAACCTGGGTAATGGGCTGTGTGATGACAGGAGGCTGATGGACACACAGCCAGCACCTCAGCCACCCAGGTTCTTATGAAAAAGCCAACCAATCTGCAGACATCAACTCCATCAACCAATCAGAAAATGACAACACAGCCAACCAGCCCACTTGCAGCAGGGCCAGCACACCAAATCTCCCCACCAGTATTTAGAGAAATGGCAGCTCTGATCAAGCTTTGCTCGCACAGACACGAAGCCAAAAACACCAGCCTGAAGATGGGGAATGGGACCTTGTTGAAACGTCACCAAGATACTCTCAATCTTACATGGGAAAAGACCCAAACATGCCAAGACCTACATACCTGTACCCATGAAAAACAAATATCCTATCTTTATGGGGAGGAAACCTTCTGGCTGACCAGGACCTACAAGGAACTCAAAGACCGAAGAGCCACCATCTTATGTAACCTCACATTCCTATACAATTGCCAAGAGAAAAAAGTGACCCCCACATGCTTCCAACTCAAATTCCATTCCAAAACCTCAACCACTGAAAGGATCTTGGAAAGAACGGAATTAGCCCTAATCAGAAGTGAACTCCACAGGAAAAGATTCCTACTAGACCAAACCAACAGGGACCTATTCACTCTCTACCTCAAACTCAGCAATGAAATCCATCCAGCACTCTGGGATAAATCCAAACAACTAGCCCTCTGGAGAACCAAAACAGAAACCTCCCACAAGACAGACACACACACCAACGAACTCCACAGACTAGAGAAATACCAGAAGCCTAACCCCCCACAACAATGCATGAAACAAACTGTACACAACATATGAGACAGAACCCTCACCATAGCAGAAACTAATGTCCTTTCTAAGTGATTCAACTTTGCAGTCACCCCCAAACGCATCCCCACCGAAAACATCATATACGGAGTTGAAGCTAGCCTAACCAAAATTAACCCAGATGTAAAATTAATCAGACTTGAAGTCACCAATGTCCTCTGCTCCAGCAGTCCACCCAGAAGCAACTTACACAGAGAAGAACAAAAAGCACTCACCAACTTGAGGAAAGACAACAACATAATCATTCTCCCAGCAGACAAAGGCAACACCACGGTCGTGATGAACACATCGGACTACCAATCCAAACTATTCAACCTACTCCAAGACCCCGCTTATAAACCTCTAAATACAGACCCCACCACCTACCTAGAAAAAAGCCACCAAATCCAAAATAAAAGCTTCTCCTATCAGTGAAGAGATCCAGCAAAAAATTATTCCCAGAGAAAAATCATCCAGATGCCCTAAGCTCTATGGCCTCCCCAAGATACACAAAGAAGGAATACCACTCAGACCCATAGTCAGCTTCATAGGCTCACCTCTACAGAATCTTGCCAAATGTTTCACCAAACAACTCCAACCCTACACAGAATCCATCACCTCACACGTACAAAACTCTTTCCACTTCAAAGAAACAATAAAGAAACAAAGCTTACAACCCAGTGACCTACTTGTGAGCTTTGATGTCATATCCCTCTTCACCCAAGTACCTATTAAAGAAGCCTTGACAGCTATCCAAAACAAATACATCCCCCCTAAGCACATCCTAGATCTGACCAACCATTGCCTAATCAACACATACAACAATGGACAAAGTTACAAACTGATAGAAGGAGCACCTATGGGATCACTCCTCTCACCCGTCATTGCTAGCCTATACATGGAACACTTTGAAACCAACACTCTAGACAAATCTGAACACAAACACAAACTCTGGCTTAGATATGTAGATGACACTTTTGTAATTTGGCTACACGGGAAAGAAAAACTGGACAACTTCCTCACACACCTCAACAGCCTACACCCCAAAATACAATTCACCATGGAAACAGAAGCCAACAACCAACTTCCCTTCCTGGATGTCCTAATTTACAGAAAACCCAATGGCTCCCTAGGACACACCATCCACTGGAAGAAAACACACACCAACTGCAACTTAAATGCACAATACCATCACCACCCTGCACAGATCAACTCCATAGCCAAGACCGTCATCTCCAGAACCAAATGCCTAGCTGACAAAGACCACCTGAGAACAGAATTACACACCCTCACTAATGTATTAATTTCCAATGGATTCCAAAGAAACACAACTACTAACCTAATCCTATGGGAGACACCCCCAGAAAACCGAGACACAGAACAGGACAATGGATTGCCTCCTCCCCTACATCAAAGGCACCACAGACAAAATCAGCAAAATTCTCCACAAACACAATATCAGGACAGCCTTCGGCACTTACCAAAAAATAGCCAACATCCTAAGAAACCCCAAGGACAAGATCCAGCTAGAAAACCAAGGAGTTTATGAAATACCATGCAACAATTGCCCAGCCACATACATTGGACAAACCAACAGGAGAATAAATGCATGCATCACAAAACACAAGAACACAGTCAGAAAAGAAGAAAATACTTCCTCACTTTTCCAGCACCTTAAAGCCACAGGACAAGAAATTAATTTTAAGGGTACCAAATTAATCTCCAATACTGAACACTTCAACAAGAGAATAATCAGGAAAGCCATCGAAATAGAGAAAGACTCCAATAACATGAATAAATGGGATGATACTTCCTGCCTACCAGATATTTGGAAACTAGCCCTTATCAACAAACAAATCCCAGCCATGAAAACCTACACTGGACCCAAAACAACACATGATGCCACCACCAATCTCCCTCACCAGACTCAAACCCAAATCCATCTCATAGACAAAAGGCAACCACCATCCAGAAAACAGACCATGGCTGCATCACCAGCTGCCACACACCCCAACCCTCAAACCAAGCAAACTGACACATGCCAGGAACACATAGCCAGACCTCAAACTCAGAGCCAAACCAAAACCCATAACATTACATCACAGCCACCCGCTCAGGATATCACATCATGGAACTCAGGAGGTTATACCACAAAACCTCAGGATGTTACAACACAGCCAACAACCCAGGAGATTACAGCACAAGACCCAGGAGGTCACAACAATAGAACTCAGAAGGTCATCACACAGCCCATTACCCAGGTCATTACAACACAGGAGGCTGATGGACACATAGCCAGCACCTCAGCCACACAGGTTCTTATGAAAAAGCCAACCAATCTGCCGACATCAACTCCATCAACCAATTGGGAAATGACAACACAGCCAATCAGCCCACTTGCAGCAGTGCCAGCACACCACACCTCCCCACCAGTATTTATAGAGAGATGGCAGCTCCGATCACACTTTGCTTGCACAAGCACAAAGCTGAAAGCACCAGCCTGAAGATGGAGAGTGGGACTTTGTCAAAACGTCACCACGATACTCTCAATCTTATACGGAAAAAGACCCGAACACGCCAAGACCTGCATGTATTTATATGTGTGTGTATATGTATATGTATATGTATATGTATATGTATATGTATATGTATATGTATATGTATATGTATATGTAT
>BHEV01004037.1:0-15962 GCA_004319985.1 Emydocephalus ijimae
GAACCCATCCTGAGAGGCCACTACGCGCCAACCGTGCCTACGCTCGTGAGACGCCACGAGTTTTATCAGAGGAACCAACGTTAAGGAGAAAGCGTGGTCGATTTCGTGGCAGACCTCCGAAATTTGGGGGGCCTCTGCAGGTTCGCCGATTTAGAAGAGGCACTGAGAGATCGAATAGTTCTGGGATTAGATGCACTCAGTGTCCAAAGCAAGCTGATGGCAAAAGGCGACATCAGCCTTGCTGATGCCATCGCTGATGCTACTGCAGCAGAAGCAACCAGGAAGTCGGCTGCACAACTTCGCAGAACCCGCAACCCGGTACAACCACCAGCCGGTGACATTTCTACCATCTCAGAAGAGAAGCCTGCAACCACGCACCATGAGGACCGCTCTTCGTCGTCAGACAGTGACGAAGAAGAGGTCCACCGATTGAGGTCCGATCGGGACCATCGTCTGAAGTCCCTATGCCCTTGCGCTGGCTGTGGACCCAACCATGCTAGGTCCGAATGCAAATTCCGCGACACACTCTGCCATGAGTGCGGGAAATGAGGCCACATCGGGCGGGTCTGCCGCAGCTTGCCAGGCCCCAGCCAGGCCTCAAAAGGGGCTAACTATCGCCAATCGACAGGAAGCCGTCCTGTAAGGCGAATGCCAGTAAACCACTCCTACAGAAATCCAGCCGTACAGAGAGAAGAGGCTCACCATACTATCACTATCGGTCACGCCTCAGCCTTGGACATTAAGAAAATCCGAGTCACCGTAGCCATCGAGAACCAGCCGTGCCACATGGAAGTCGACTCGGGATCGTCCCTCTCGATGATGTCTTGGAAGACACTCAAGCAACTCATCCCCACAATCCAAGGCCAAGACCTCAAATTTCAACGCCTCATCCTCAAGGACTACCAGGGGAATTGAATCCCCGTCGTCGGGTCCTGCTGAGTCCGAGTTTCCTTCAAGAAGCACACAGCGTACTTACCTCTAATGGTCATCGATAGAGATAGGCCTAGCCTACTAGGCGTCCAATGGTTTGCGCCACTCGGCATTGAAGTGGCTGGCGTGAACCGAGTCGGTGGTTGTGATTGGGAGGAGGACTTTATCTCTGAGTTCAGTGATGTCTTCGCGGACAGCTTAGGCGAGTATAAGGGGACCCCGATCTCATTCAGCCTAGATCCAAAGGTAGCTCCCATTCACTTGAAGCCCCGTCGAGTTCCGTTCGCCCTAAAAGTGAAAATCAACGAACAACTCAACAAGCTAATTGCTCAAGGGGTGTTGAAGCCCATCGATCACTCTCCATGGGAAACCCATTAAGCCAGACGGGTCAATCCAAATTTGTGGGGACAACTGGGCCACTTTGAACCATGCCCTGCAGCAGAACGCATGTCCAGTTCCGGTGGTACAACACCTCCTCCATTCCCGAGGGGGCGGGAAGGTTTTCGCTAAATTAGATTGAGCTCAAGCTTATCAACAATTACCAGTGGATGAAAAAACGGCACAGGCCCAAACTATTGTAACGCACCGGGGTGCCTTTAAATGTACCCAGCTGCAATTCGGAGTTAGTGTAGCCCCAGGGATATTCCAGAGCCTCATGGAAAGGTTATTACAAGGGATCAAGGGCACGGTCCCCTATTTCGATGATGTATTAATTGCAGCCCCTACAAAAAAAATCTTACAGGACCGTTTAAAATGCGTTCTAAAAAAATTCCAAGAGGCTGGACTGAAGGTGAAAAAAAATAAATGTAAATTGTATACTGACAGTGTTGAGTTTCTAGGGTACCGGATTGATAGCCAGGGCATCCATCCTTCCGAAAGTAAGAGCGATCAAAAACTCTCCCAGGCCACGAAACAAGGCCGATGTCTAGGCGTTTTTAGGCCTCATCAATTTTTATAATGTGTTTTTACCGCACAAAGCAACTGTCGCTAAACCGCTACACCTACAATGTTATAACCTGCAATGCATCGCCTTTCGGCATGGGCGCCATTTTGAGCCACGTACTGCCTAATGGGAATGAAGCCCCTGTTGCATACTTTTCGAAGACNTCCAGGGAAAGCCATTCCCCACGCCGACGCATTGAGCCGAGCACCGCTTCCAGAGACTCTCAACGATCCAGCACCAACAGCAACCACGTTGCAGATCGAAGCATTCAACTCGCCGCCCATGACCTCCTGAGAAATCGCGAGAGAAACCAAACGAGACCACACCCTAGCCCGAGTCCTAGGCTGGGTAGAACGTGGATGGCCATTGGACCAAGTACCAGATGACTTCGCACCATTCAAATCTCNAAGACATTGCTGTGAATTTTGCACGTGGGCCACCCTGGCATCGTGCGAATGAAGTCGCTTGCATGAAGCTACGCATGGTGGCCAGGCATGGATCGGCAAATCGAGCAGTGGGTTAAAGCCTGTCCCAATTGCCAACAAGTCAGCAACGCCCCACCAAAAGCCATGCCTACTGAATGGGAGACGCCACGGGGACCCTGCTCCAGAATCCACCTGGATTTCGCGGGGCCAACCAAAGGCCACATCTTCCTACTTACAGTCGACGCCTACTCCAATTGGCTGGAAATCCATCGTATGACGACGACAACCTCCGAGGCAGTAATCAAGATCCTAAACAGACTCTTTGCAACCCACAGATTGCCAGACGTCCTGGTGTCCGATAACAGGCCACAGTTTACTGCACTAATGTTCGAGCAGTACCTCACTGACCGTGGCATCCGCCATGCGCTCACCTCGCCTGCGCACCCTGCGACCAATGGCCAAGCAGAATGCATGGTCCAATTTGTAAAAAAGACCTTGCAAAAGGTAGACTATGACAATATTGACGGCAAGGTCAATCAAATTCTCTTCTTGCAACACATCACTCCACATAGCGTCACCGGCAGAACTCCCGCCGAACTACTGATGGGACGAAGACTCCGCTCCCACCTCGACCGGTTGCACCCTGCTTACGAACCGGAAAAACCAATAGGATCCAGCGGCCGCTGTCGCACCTTCCAGGTAGGAGACCTCGTTTATGCACGGAACTTATCGGGCGACCCGTTATGGACAGAGGCGACAGTAGTACGTGTAACCAGCCCCAAATCCTACGTAGTGCAATGCCTTGACAATAAATTGTGGAAATGGCAATTGCGGTCGCGACTTGCAATGGCCAGTCAACAGCTCCCCTATGACCAAACCGGGGGGGGGGGGGAAGTATGGAAGAAGATGAAGTTCTAGGGAACCCGTTCGAAGGGAACAATGAATTAAGCGATACTCAGGAAACGGAGCAAGAAGAAGAAACACTTGCACCTCAGGGAATTGAGGAAAATGTGGGCAATGAAGAAGAAATAAACTCTGAACTAGGGGCGGAACCACTGCCAAACAACGAACAACCTCAACCAATCCAACGAAAATCCAAGAGACTTAAAAGACAACCGTCCTATTTAAAGGACTATACAACTGCACCGGAATTGAGAAGCCAGGGGGAAGGGGTGTTGTGTATACAATAAAGTTAATAAAGTGTGAACTTGAGGTAAAGTGCAGGGTTCTGGCCCTGCACTTCTGGTTGGCTGTTAGACGGCCAAACCGGATTGGCTAGTTCTAAGGAATCCGATTGGCCCTTAACGGAGAGTTCTTATTGTTTGCAAGAGCTAGCGTTCCTAGTTCGTTATTGGTTAAAGCTTACAAGGGTTGCCTATATAAGGCAGGGTTCACTGTTGTTAAATTGAGAAGTCACTATGTAAATAAAGAGCTGAAGTTCACGGTTCAGAGGCTGTCTCCATTTATTTCGACCCATGCTCAGTACTTAACACCTTCCTTTCCTCCCTCCCTCCCTCCCTTTGCAATGGCATCTAGACCTCTTTGCAGTGCTTTCCAGCCCTCTCTAAGCAGTTTACAGAGTCAGCCTCCTGCTTCCAACAATTGGGTCCTAAAATACCCACCTCAGAAAGATGGAAGGCTGAGTCAACCTTAAGGATCAAACTGTTGGCAGTTGGCAAAATTATTCTGCAATACTGCATTCTAGCCACTGCGCCACCACACAGATGACTCATTATTAATTCAACCCCAAGGAAGGTTATGAAGAGAATGCGGATAGAGAGAAAGTCGTAAAACAGGGAATCTTCTCTCCAACAGTCTGCAGCCTCCTGGCTTCACACCCTTTCTTTTTGGAGCTGTGGTGGCACAGTGGTTAGAATGCAGAATTGCAGGTTAATTCTGCCACTGTAAGCAGTTCAGTCTTGACTGGCTCAAGGTTGACTCAGCCTTCTATACTTTCGAGGTTGGTAAAATGAGGACTCATATTGTTGGGGGCAAGAGGCTGACTCTGTAACCCACTTAGAGGGGGCTATGAAACACTGCGAAGCGGTATATAAGTCCAAGTGCTATTGCTATTAATCCAGGAAAAAGGATAGGAGGTCATTCCTTCCAGGAGACTTTTTCACATTCCAAAATAGAAGCAGCCAGAGGGAGTGCAAGGAGGTAGAAATATATGCCACGTGAAATCCTCTCTCCTCGGGACTACAGCCTCTTGGCTTCCCACACCTCTGTGCAACTCTGGGAGGAGCGATTAGGTAGAATCTCATCCCCTCAGTCTCGTTCACTCATTGCAACAGATCAGTCCTGTCCCTGGGAAATGGTTGCAGAATTTCTTTGTTACCCTGAAGGGATTCAGATAAATCTTTTATCCAGTTTCTCTGCCCAGAATTCAGCAGAGAATGTGGAAAGGCCAATTGCATTGCTGTTGCATTTATTGCTACTTTTTGCACAGCAATTCACATGTTTGCTATTTATGGCTTTAGGAGGAACAGAATAGCGGCTTTTAAATGAATTTTTTTTTGCTTGCGTATCTCTTTTGAGAAGCATAAATATTTGGACACATAAAGAGCAGCTGAGGTACTTAGATACCCTATGAGTTCATGTATTCTCTCTCTGGCTTCCATTATGCTCCATGGGCTATTTAGAAACTGCTTCATAGTCTCCATTTTCAAACAAGCCCTTCAGAGCCCATTTTTCTTTGTGCCACTCTCCATCTCAATTATACTTGGTAGCAGTAGCCATTCAGAGGCATCTGTCACACCAAAACATATCCTTCCACATTGGCAAATAGCTGACTCCTCAGTAAGCATCAAAAACTATTTCCTTTCTTTCAAGAGCTACTCAGAGCTATTTGACAATGTCCTGAGATAAGATTGCTGGACAATCTACTTCTCTTAACTGCCCATTTTAGTTAGACCATTCTTGGAATTCAGGTAATCATGAAGGGGAACTCATCAAATTTGCAGATGACATGAAGCTGGCACGAATAGCCAACACCCCAGAAGACAAGCTCAAGGTCCAGAAAGATTCTTGAGAGACTTGAATAATGGGTCCTCTGCTTTTGAAGCGCAGCTGCTTTGTGTGGCAGAGAACAGTGCTGCACGGCTGAAACAACTGGGATCATGCAGGCTTGCAGGAGGTGAGTTAGAACGCCTCTGCGCCTGTGCAAACACCCCTGCACCTGTGCAAAGTGCATTTGGCATGCTCACACATACACAAAGTGTGCATACATGGAAAGTACGCCCACCAAGCACACCCACCAAACCAGTGGTAAAACTATTTCAATCCCACCACTGCTTCCAACACTGTTATTCTGATAAGAAGGCAGGGAAGTTGCTGATTGCCAGAGAGAAGGCTGTACAGTGAAAGGCAGGAGATGACACACAGCTCAGGGTATCATTTGATGCAATGAATGGAAGAACTCTCTATTTCACTTAAAGATCTTTCTCCAAAGCAACTCTTTCTTATCAGATTCCAGAAAAAGAAATAAAGGCATTTTTTTTGATAAAGATAAAAATAAAGGCAATTTTTGTGCACAACATCCTCAAGATTTGGCACAGTAAAAATAGTGAAATCTCTGAATCAGTTTACTCCCTGATAATAATTATTCACCAATGTCACTAAAAAACAAAAAAAAATCTTGTTCTGGAATTGTATAAAAGAATTGCAGCAACTGGGCTACATTACCTTTTCCTGCTGCCCAGGAATTGCTACACTGAGAAGTTGTGTTGAATTGTCTTTGACTTCAACTGCAAAAGTAGAAGCTGTTTCCCATTAGGAAGAAACCGCTTTAGGAAGATATGGTAAATACGTCATAAAGATTAGTAGCTCATCATCACTTCTGGGTTCTGAGAGCCTGGAGGCTTGTTAAATAATGGCCATTTATGCCAGCTGGTCCTTTCATTAAATAGAACAGGTTTTCCTCATTGATCAAATATTATTTACTCATCTTTCTCCTGCCAAAATAGGAAGGGGGTGGAATTCAACATTCCAGAAGATTCAAATGCTAATTATGCAAGTAGTGGAAGTGCGTGGGCTTGGTAAAATCCACTTGTGCACGATATACAAACAAACATGTTTTGAATGGAAAATGACAATGGAGTAGTAATTTTTTTCTTGCCTTTACAGGATAAGATAAGATAAGGTAAGGTAAGGTAAGATACGATAAGATAAGATAGTAAGATAGAGGAGAGAGGAGAGAAAAGAGATGATGAGAGGAGAAAAAAGATAAGATATATCTTCCTGGGAGTTGGTGTTTGATAAATTGGACAGGGGAATCAAGTTAGGGAAAGTTGTGACACAATAGCAACAAAACTACTATTGGAACAAATATCCATCTGGTTCAGTTCCCATCTGGGAGAAAGGCACTACAGACAAAATGGAAGCTGGAGGCTGATTGGAAAGATGGTTTAATGATGAAGCAGAACCACATGGATGGTTCTGGCTAGCTGACCACATGGAATTGAGAGTGAGAAGTATTTATACATTCTCTTGGGCTTTGCACTTGAGCTTCCTGTTGCTGTGCAAGAACATGTCTTCTATTGGCTGTTGTCAGGCTCCCATGGAGTCATGTAGGGATTATGTAAGGGTCATAGCTGGCTCTATAGGTAAAGTATAAATCCTAGGTGTTTGCCTGAGCTAAATTGGGTTGAAGTTTCTGAGGGTGACACAATAATTAATGGCTTTGTTCTGTTTTGGTTCTTGGGTGAGAGCTAATCTCCCTTTGTTCAGACTTTGTTGCAGGGACTAATGGATTATCAAATCTGCATTTCTAAAGCTGCCCCAGTTCAGTATCTACTTGGGGGCAGGGAGCTGGGGCTCTGAGTTTCTGTCTCCCTTAACATTTTTAATTTCTCTTTTAAGGGAAATATTTTATCCTGCCTTTTAAAAATATTCCTCAAAATCTTTCATCCTTCTATGATGGAGGGGGTTGTTTTCCCACACGACCATTTCTAGGACCAACTCTTGTCATACTTTACAAAAATGACCTCTGTGATCATATCAAGAGCAACTGCGTTCTCTTTGCTGATGATGTAAAGCTATTCAACATCAGAGACAATACTGTTACCCTTCAAAAAGACCTTGACTATGTATCAGAATGGTCAAACAAATGGCAACTTCAAATCTCAACAAATAAATGCTCTGTCCTACATATTGGTAAAAAAAAATCAGAAAATAAAACACAGGCTGAATAGTCAAGACCTTGTTGATGATCCAAATTCTGTCAAGTATCTTGGAGTACTCATCTCTAATGATCTAAGTGCTAGAGCCCACTGTAACTACATAGCCAAAAAGGCATTCAGAGTTGTTAACCTAATCTTAAGTAGCTTTTTCTCTGGTAATATTACACTACTAATTAGAGCATACAAAACATTTGCTAGACCAATACTCGAATACAGCTCATCAGTCTGGAATCCATATTACGTATCTAATATTAACACAGTTGAGAAAGTCCAGAAATATTTCACAAGAAGAGTTCTCCACTCCTCTACTTGTTGCAGAATATCTTATGCCACCAGACTTGAAATTCTAGACCTAGAAAACCTAGGACTATGCTGCCTTCGGTCCGATCTAACTTTGGTATATGAAATCATACATTGCAATGTCCTACCTGTCAATGAATACTTCAGCTTCAACCATAACAACACAAGAGCAAGCAATAGATACAAACTCAAGGTTAATCGCACCAAACTTGATTGCAGGAACTACGACTTCAGCAACAGAGTGGTCAATGTCTGGAATACTCTACCTGACTCTCTGGTTTCTTCCCCAAACGCCAAAAACTTTCACCTTAGACTTTCACTTGACTATTGACCTCACCCCTTTCCTAAGAGGTCTGTAGGGGGCGTGCATAAGTGCACCAACATGCCTACCATCCCTGTCCTATTGTTTCTTTTATATATATATATTTTTTCTTATATGTATCCATGTATTCATAACTATGTTTTTACTTATACCTATTATCTTGTAAGCAATTGACAAATAAATAAATAAAATAAATATTGGAAGACTGCTATCCTGTCTCCCCTGGTCCTTCTCTTTCCTAGACTAGCCATGCCCAGTTCCTGCAACCATTCATCATATGTCTGAGCCTCCAGTCCCCTAATCATCATGATTGCTCTCCTCTGCACTCTTTCCAGAGTCTCAACATCTTTTTTTATAGTGCAGTGACCAAAACTGGATGTAGTATTCTAGGTGTGGTCTTATTTTATAGAGTGGTATTTGTATCTCCCTTGATCTTGATTGTATCCCTCTGTTAATGCAACTTAGGATTACGTTGGCTTTTTGGGCTGTCACTACACACTGCTGGCTCATATGTAGCTGGTTGTCCACTAAGACTCCAAGATCCCTCTCACAGTTATTGCTATTGAGCTTGGTTTCACCCAGTCTGTATGTGTACTTTGACTTTTCTTGCCTAAGTGTAAGACTTCACTTTTCTCTACATTAAATTTCATTTTGTTAGATATGGCCCAGTGTTCTAGTCTGTCAAGATTCATCTGGATCTTGAGCCTATCTTCTTGGGTGTTAGCTATTCCTGCCAGCTTCGTATCACCTGTAAATTTGGTAAGTTCCCCTTCTATTCCCTCATCTAAGTTGTTAATGAAGATATTGAAGAGTACTGGGCCTAAATCATTTAAGAAAGGATGCAAAAGGAGGGACAACATGAAATGTAAGTAACAAAAATTAAAATATTTTTGTATTATTTTAAATAATTACATAAAATGGTTGAATTGCTTGGCAATTCTCAGATGCTCAGATATGAATGCTGATAGATTTTTCAGCACAATCAATGGTGCTCATTAACCAACCATAATATGAAATCCAAATGGTATTGATTTTACATCTGTGGTAGGAATCTTACAAGAGGCCGAGACACAAGATGATGGGAATGAATATTGGTTAAAGAACTGTTCCTACATAATTTATCATGGCATTTATTTAGCACCTGGAGTGGGTGTGGTGGCCTAGAAGTGGAGCTTTCACCTCACAATCAGGAGGCTTTGAGTTCAATCCTAGGTAGAGGCAGATATTTGTCTCTCTGGGAACAATGAAAATTTATCTGCTGAAGATAACTCCGTGTGACAGGAAGGGCATCAGGCCATGAAAACACTCTGCTAGTTCCATTCAGTTGCCCAGACTCCACCCCACAAAGGATTATGGGGTTGTTAAAACATGATGATGATTTATCTAGCATCTATTATATTAAAAGAGGATAATAACATGTAGCAAGCTGAAATGGAGCTGATGAAGAAGCCACAATTACAGTGTGAGAGCCCAGTGGACATTGAGGCCATCCTGAGGTAGGAAATCCAAATGTAGATACTAAGAGCTAAAATATACACTGCACTTGTTTAAGGTCTACATAAATGATCTGATGACCTATTTAGTGAATTTGGATTTTTACCCTCCTAAATTGCTTTAAAAAAAGCCCAAGCTTAGTGGAGAAATATTTCCCCTATAGATCTTAGAGGAGAATTAGAGTTAGAATTCTTTTTATTGGCCAAGTGTGATTGGATACAAAAGGAATTTGTCTTGGTGTAAATGCTCTCAGTGTACATAAAAGAAAAGATACATTTGTCAAGAGTCAAGAATCATCAGGTACAATACAATGATACCCATGGGATACAAATAAGCAATCCAATCATTCTAGGAAACAGTCAATATAAATCAAAAGGATACAAGCAACAAAGTTACAGTCTACAGTCACAAGTGGGAGGGGATGGGTGATAAGGAGTGATGAGAAAATTAATAGTAATAGCAGTGGAAACTTTGTAAATAGTTGAGGGAGTTATTTAGCAGGCGTTCAGGGAAAAAGCTGTCGTTGTGTCTAATTGTTGTGGTGTGCAGTGCTCTATAGTGTCGTTTTGAGGGAAGAAGTTAAAACAATTTATGTCCAGGATGTGAGGGGTCTGTAGATGTTTTCACAGCCCTCTTTTTGACTCATGCAGTATATAGGTCCTCGATTGAAGGTAGGTTGGTAGTAATTGTTTTTTCTGCAGTCCTAAGTCTGTCTGTCCTGTTGGGTTGCAGAACCAAACCACAGTTAGTGTGTCATCCTAAACTCTCATTCCATACAGTTAGTCCTCAACTTACAACAGTTTTTCATGCTCAGTGCCTTTTAAAGAGTCACTGTGTTTGCCTACTTCCTCTCTTAATTGCTTTAGGAAGCTCCTTTTAATTACTAATTACTTTGGAGTTAAGAATGTTCTGAAAAGTAAGATGCAAAATATGCCAGGCGTTTTTCCTTCTATTATGGATGAAAGAAACTTTGAGTATGTTTAAGGATTAATAAGAGAGGTGTTAATTTTGGGGGGATGGGGAAACAGCTAAAGTGGGACTACAATGTTGATTTGGAAAGTTAAGGAGCTAGATGGACTTGAAACAATATTTCCTGTGGGTGTTTAAAAATTTATAAAATAGTATATGAAGTTTTTGAAATTAAGGGTAAGAAATTCTCTCATGGGTAGGCTTTGCTGACTGGAAAATAAATAAGCGGGGACTTGAAGGCTGGCTGCAGGAAACCAGAGATATCAAAGAATTAATCTTAAAGGGGAACAGACTAATCAATATGATGCAGCAATACTCTTTGACTGTAGAATAAATTAAAGCTATTTGGGAACATTTTATTCAGAAGTTAGTTATAAGCTGACATAGCAGAGGATACAGCAATAGCAATAGACTTATATACTGCTTCACAGTGCTTTACAGTCCTCTCTAAGCAGTTTGCAGGGTCAACCTCTTTGCCCCAACCTCTTGGTCCTCATTTTACCTACCTCGGAAGGATGGAAGGTTGAGTCTACCTTGAGCCAGACAGAATCAAACTGGTGGCAGTCAGCAGAATAAGCCCGCAATACTATATTCTAACCATTGCCCTTAGACATAAGTTATATATGTGCTCCATAGTGCTTTACAGCCCTCTCTAAGCAGTATATAGAGTCAGCCTCTTGCCTCCAACAATCCAGGTGCTCATTTTATCCACCTCGGAAGGATGGAAGGCTGAGTCAACTTTGAGCTAGTCAGAATCAAACTGCTGGCAGTCAGCAGAATGAGCCTGCAATACTTTATTTTATTTTATTTTTATTTATGTATTTATTTTATTTTGTCAAACATGTATTAGATAACAGATATAAATATAAACATGATTATTACTACGTGAAATGAATAAGAATAGGACAGGGATTTCAGGATTTGCAAGTAGGTAAATATGTCCAAAATGTATGTCCAAAAGAACCTTGAACATTTGGGAGCAGGCTAAAGTATACCCACATGGGTAGAGTCCTATCCTAAACAACAGACAGGCTTAAGCTGTGCCCATTTTTTATAATCATATTGTCAAACTGGAGCCTGATTTGTCGGTGAGGTTTTAAGTCTGAATTGGATTGTTTTCATCAAGAAAAATACAGTTGGGTTGAGGGAGCAGTTTGTGTTTGTGTTTTGTGTGGGTTGGTGGAGAGACATAGAGAGTTTTCCTTCTGGAGAAAAGCAATTGAAAACAATGAGAATTTTCATATATTCAAGGAAACAAACTGCTTTTATTAAGAAGAGACTGGACAGCCACTTGTCTTGAATGGTATAAGGTCTCCCACTTCCAAGGTCCCTTCCAACTCTATTCTGTTCTGTTCTGTTCTGTTCTATTCTATTCTATTCTATTCTATTCTATTCTATTCTATTCTATTCTATTCTATTCTATTCTATTCTATTCTATTCTATTCTATTCCATGAAGACTGTTTTAAACAGAAATATAGCTCTTGTAGGAAATGCTTTTTTTATTGAACACTGGCATTAGCAGATGATCTCGTGGTTTCACTCCATTCTGAGGGAGTATTTACAAGGGGATTTGGATGCCTTATTGGATTTCTCACCAAGATGCATTTTAAGGATTTGTAATAGAAATTCCTCAATGGAAGCTAAAGCCATCAGATTTACAACAGCACGTTACACATTTTTACATTCAAAGAAGTAGAGTCCGAATAATGTTATTTTCATGACTCCCAAAAAAATAATTTTCTTTTCTGTGAAATTATATTCCTGTCTATTGTTTTTTTCTCAATAAATGAAACCTTCCATGACTACTAAATGTCACTTCCTCATTCTATTTTTAGAATAATCTTCTAAAAGAATAGATAAATGGACTAAATTAATCTTCCAAGTTTAGATTATCTCAGATTCTCTTTCATGTATTGATTTCAGAAGTGCTCAGAGAATCAAAATTTTACAGAAATATACATCAAAGCCAATTTTCTCCTTCTCTAATGTCCTTAAAGGGATGAGGTCAATAGTAGACAATCTAATGTTGAAGATTTTGAGGTTTGGAGAAGAATTGCAGGCATCCAGCAGGCAGCACAAGTGGTCTGCAGTACAGCACTCTAACCACTGTGCCACTGAGGCTCTTGATGTCATTTACAGATAGTCTGTGAGTTATGACCAAAATTGAGTCCAAAATTTATGTTGCTGTCATTGCATTTGTTAATTTAGTTACATGGTTGTTAAATTAATCTGGATTCCCCATTGAGTTTGCTTGACAGAAGATCACAAAAGGGGAACCCATGACCTTGGGACACAGCAACCATCATAAATATGAACCACTCGCCAAGCATTTGAAGATTGGTGCTGCCGTTTCTGTTGTGTATACAGTTAAGTTAAGTTTATTAGGAGTTGAGGTAAAATGCAGGGTTCTGGCCCTACACTGCTGATTGGCTGTTAGGCGGCCAGGCCAGGATTGGCCAGCTCTAACTAGTCTGATTGGTCCTTAACTGAGAGTTCCTATTGGTTGGAAGAGCTAGCGTTCCTAGCTCTTGGTTGGTTAAAATGCACAAGGGTTGCCTATAAAAGGCACAGTTCACTGTTGTGGTAAGTTCAAGTCACGATGTAAATAAAGAGCTGAAGTTCACCATTCAAAGGCTGTCTCCACTTATTGACTCATGCCCAGTACATAACACTGGCGATGAAGGTGGGATTTAGACGTTTGAACCGAAGGAGCTAAGAAGCCAACACCGAGCACATGGCAGACGACGCCAACAACGGAACCATGTCCGGCGGCATCGTACCACCCGCTCCGTTCGATCCAAACCAAGAGGATTGGGAATCCTACATGGATCATTTTCAAATGTTCCTCGAAACGAACAACCTCAAAGATGCCACGCCAGCAAAGAAAAGAGCATTGTTCCTGATGCACTGCAGCCCAGCCGTTTTCAAGATGGCCAAAGCGCTCGCCAAGCCGCGAGAAGTAAAGGCCATGAGCTGGGACGACCTCGAACCCCTCCTGAGAGGCCACTACGCGCCAACCATACCTACGCTCGTGAGACGCCACGAGTTTTATCAGAGGAACCAACGAAAAGGGGAGAGCGTGGCCGAATTCGTGGCAGACCTCCGAAATTTAGGGGGCCTTTGCGGGTTCACCGATTTGGAAGAGGCACTTCAAGATCGAATAGTTCTGGGCTTAGATGCGCTAGGCGTGCAAAGCAACCTGATGGCAAAAGGCGACATCAGCCTTGCTGACGCCATCGCCAATGCAATGGCGGCAGAGGCGACCAAAAAGTCGGCCGCACAGCTTCGCAAAACCCGAAATCCAGCATCGCCGCCGGCTGGCGATAACTCTGCTCCAGCTCCCAAACTGACAAGCGAAATTTCATCCAAGTCAGAAGGGTATTTTTCAACGGCCCACCACGAGGACCTCTATTCGTCGTCAGAGAGCGACAAAGAAGGGGTCCACCGCCTGCGGTCTGACAAAAATAATCGCCCGAAGTCCTTACGTCCCTGCGCTGGATGCGGGGCCAACCATGCCAGGTCCGATTGCAAATTCCGCGACGCACTCTGCCACGAGTGCGGGAAACGAGGCCACATCAGGCGGGTCTGCCGCAGCTTACCAGGACCTAGCCCGGCCTCAAAACGGGCCTATTTTCGCCAGTCGACAGGAAGCCATCCTGTAAGGCGAATGCCAGTAAACCACTCCTACAGAAATCCAGCCGTGCAGAGAGAAGAGGCTCACCATACTATCACTATCGGTCACACCTCGGCCCTAGACACGAAAAAGATCCGAGTCACCGTAGCCATCGAGAACCAGCCATGCCACATGGAAGTTGACTTGGGATCCTCCCTCTCGATGGTGTCGTGGAAGATGCTCAAACAACTTATTCCCACAATCCAACGCCAAGACCTCAAATTCCAACGTCTCATCCTCAAGGACTACCAGGGAAACCAAATCCCTGTCGTCGGTTCCTGCCGAGTCCGAGTTTCCTTCAAAAAGCATACTGCGCACTTACCACTAATGGTCATCGATAGAGACAGGCCTAGCCTACTAGGCCTCCAATGGTTCGCGCCACTCGGTATTGAAGTGGCTGGCGTAAATCGAGTTGGCGGTTGTGATTGGGAGGAGGATCTTATTTCTGAATTCAGTGACGTCTTCGCAGACAGTTTAGGCGAGTATAAGGGGACCCCAATCTCGTTCAGCCTAGATCCCAAGGTAGCACCCATTCGATTAAAGCCCCGTCGAGTTCCGTTCGCTCTAAAAGCTAAGATCGACAAACAACTCGACAAACTAATTGCTCAGGGCGTATTAAAACCCATCGATCATTCGCCATGGGAAACCCCCATTGTAACACCCATTAAGCCAGACGGGTCGATTCGGATTTGTGGGGACTATCGGGCCACTCTGAACCACACCCTGCAACAGAATGCGTATCCAGTTCCAGTGGTACAACATCTCCTCCAGTCCCTGGGGGGCGGGAAGGTTTTCGCTAAATTAGATTTAGCTCAAGCTTATCAACAGTTACCGGTGGATGAAAAAACAGCTCAGGCCCAAACAATAGTAACGCACCGAGGTGCCTTCAAATGCACCCGGCTGCAATTTGGTGTTCGTGTCGCCCCAGGGATATTTCAAAGCCTTATGGAAAGGCTACTACAGGGAATCAAAGGCGTGGTCCCCTATTTCGATGATGTATTAATAGCAGCCCCCACAGAAAAAATTTTACGGGACCGTTTACAATGCGTTCTAAAAAAATTCCAGCAGGCCGGACTCAAGGTTAAAAAAAATAAATGTAAACTGTATACTGATAGTGTTGAGTTTCTAGGTTAAAGAATTGATAGTCAGGGCATACACCCTACCGAAGGTAAATTACGAGCGATCAAAAACGCTCCCAGGCCACGAAACAAGGCTGATCTCCAGGCGTTTTTAGGCCTCATCAATTTTTATAATGTGTTTTTACCGCGCAAAGCAACTGTCGCTGAACCGTTACACTGATTACTTGATAAGAAAGCACTGTGGGTTTGGGGTTACCGCGAAGAACAGGCATTTCAGAATGTAAAAAAACTGCTCACGTCAGACTCTGTACTTATGCAGTATAACGAGACTCTACCATTAGTTATCACTTGTGATGCATCGCCTTTCGGCGTGGGCGCAATTTTGAGCCACGCACTGCCTAACGGGAATGAAGCCCCTGTTGCATACTTTTCGAAGACTCTTTCGAAAGCGGAGAGAAATTATGGACAAATAGATAAAGAAGCCCTTGCGATCGTCTCAGCTGTAAAGAAATTTCATGAATACGTATACGGGAGAGTTTTCACGATCGTGACTGACCACAAACCTTTGCTGGGGATAATAGCCGGGGATAAGCCAACCCCCTACATATTATCCCCTAGAATGGGGGCCATAGAAGGAGCGTTCACG
>BHEV01004038.1:0-10904 GCA_004319985.1 Emydocephalus ijimae
CATCTTAAAGGATGCTAGCTGGGGAATTCTGGGAATTGAAGTCCACCCATCTTAAAGGTGCTGCTTGGAGAATTGTGGAGTCGAAGTCCGTCCATCTTAAAGGATGCTGGGTGGGAATTCTGGGAGTTGAAGTCCACCCATCTTAAAGGTGCTGCTTGGAGAATTGTGGAGTTGAAATCCGTCCATCTTAAAGGATGCTAGCTGGGGAATTCTGGGAGTTGAAGTCCATCCATCTTAAAGGTGCTGCTTGGAGAATTGTGGAGTCGAAGTCCGTCCATCTTAAAGGATGCTAGCTGGGGAATTCTGGGAGTTGAAGTCCACCCATCTTAAAGGTGCTGCTTGGAGAATTGTGGAGTTGAAGTCCATCCATCTTAAAGGATGCTAGCNCCATCTTAAAGGATGTTAGCAGGGGGAATACTGGGAGTTGAAGTCCACCCATCCTAAAGTGGCCAAGGTTGGGAAACCCTGGTTTATATGGATCACTCACTGAAAGAACTTCTGTGCCTTCTTTGCAACCTGCAAAATAAAACCAGAATTTTCTGCAGCAACTCAGCTCCGTTCCCGAAAGTGCGTGGTGTCTTTCAGGAAATATAATGCCATAATTAGTAGTTTCCCTCTAGGAATCAAACACCCACAGCACAAAGGCAATGCGCCCTCCCATTTGAGGCAAAGGTGGATTCATAGCGACAGGTTTTATTCTGGGGCTATGCAAAGTGAGCTTTTGAATTCCCACCCGCTTTCTCTCTTTTTTAGGAAAAAAAAGAATACAAACTGCTCAAATCCGTGGGAATCCTTGACTTACAACCGCAACAGAGCCCAAGATTTCTGTGGCTAAGCAAGGCAGTTGTGAAGGGAGTTTTGCCCCCATTTTATGACCTTTCTTGCTCCCGTTGTCAAGGGAATCGCTGCCGTTGTTAAGTGAGTAACACGGCCATTAAATGAATCCGACTTCCCCCTTGAGTTTGCTCTACAGAAGGTTGCAAAAGAGAATCACGTGACTTTGGATCCAACACGGCCATCATAACTGTGAACCAATCACCAAGCATCCAAATATTAAATTCACGTGACCTTGGAGATGCTGCTACGGTCATAGGTGTGAAAAATGGACACAAGTCCCTTTTTTCAGTGCCGTTGTTGTAACTTCAAGCGGTCACTAAGTGAACAGTGTAAGTCGAGGATTGCCAATATGGGTTCTCCTGTTGGAGCAGGGGGTTGGTCTACAAGACCTCTGAGGCCCCTCTCCACTCTATTATCTAGTCTAACCCCCTGCCCAAGCGGGAGACCCTACACCATTTCTGACAGTCTCTTCTTGAAGGCCTCCAGGGATGAAGCTCCCACAACTTCCGAGGGCAACTTCTGTTCCATGGGTTGATTGTTCTCACTATCAGAAAGTTTCTCCTTATTTCCAGGTTGAATCTCTCCTTGATCAGCTTCCATTCACTGTTCTTTGTCTAGCCTTCCAAGGTTCCTTGGAAAATAGCTTGACCTCCTCTCTTGGGCAGCCCCTCAAGTATTGGAAGATGCTCTCCTGTCTCCCCTGGTCCTTCTCTTCATTAGACTAGCCAGGCCCAGTTCCTGCAACCGTTCATTGTATGTTTTAGTCTCCAGTCCCCTCATCATCCTGGTTGCTCTTCTCTGCACTTTTTCTAGAGTCTCAACATCTTTTTTATAGTGTGATGACCAAAACTGGATGCAGTACTCTAGGTGTGGTCTTACTAAGGCTTTATAGAGTGGTATTAGTACCTCCCTTGATCGTGATTGTATCCCCCTGTTAATGCAACTTAGGATTGCATTAGCTTTTTTGGCTGCTGCTGCACACGGCTGGCTCCTATTTAGCTGGTTGTCCACTAAGACTCCAAGATCCCTCTCACAGTTCCTGCAATTGAGCCTGGTTTCCCCCAGTCTATATGTGTCCTTTGGGTTTTTCTTGCCTAAGTGTAGGACTTTCCTTTTCTCTACATTGAATTTCATTTTGTTAGATACGGCCCAGTGTTCTAGTCTGTCAAGGATCTTGAGCCTATCTTCTTGGGTGCTGGCTATTCCTGCCATATTTTTTTTTAATGGAAATCCAGCCTGGATTTCTACATTTCAGCATGGGTTGCCATAATGCGCTTTGCAGATCATCCTGAACTTACAATCATTTGTTTAGCAATGATTTGAAGTGACAGCGGCACCGAGAAAAGGGACTCATCATGACTGTTTTTCAAACTTACAACGGTGGCAGCCTCCCCGTGGTCACCTGATCAAAAATTCAGATGCTCGTCAACTAACTCGTATTTATGACGGTTGTAGTGTCCCCTGGATGGGGTCACACAATCCCCTTTTGTGACCTTCGGACGAGGCAAGTAAATGGGGGGAAGCAGGATTCACTTAACAACCATGTGACTCACTGAACAACTGCAGAGATTCATTTAAGGACAGTGGCAAGAAAGGTTGTAAAATGAAGGAAAGCTCCCTTAACAACCGTCTCACTTAGCAATGGAAAGTTTGGACTGAATTGTGATCATAAGTCAAGGATTACCTGTAATTTCAAGCTGCTATTAACATAGAAGACAGTTGTGGCATTTTACATAGAAGATGGGGGAAAAGGAAGATGTAAATTTGCGTTTTTTATAGAAATCCACCCTCATTTGTATGCTCAGGATGGATTTCTGCACAAGTAGTCCTCATCATACGACCACAATGGAGCCCCAAATTTCTGTGGCTCAGCGAGGCATTTGGATTTTGCCCCATTTTATGATGTGTCTTGCAACCGTTATTAAGTGAATTGCTGCAGTTGTTCAGTTAGTCACACCATTCTCAAGTCAACCTGGCTTCCTTATTGACTTTGCTTGTCAGGAGGTCGTAAAAGGGGATCATGTGACACCCCCCCAGGGACACTGCAACCGTCATAAATGTGAGTCATTTGCCGAGCATCTGAATTTTGAGCACTTGACGCTGGGGACACTGCAACCGTTGTAAGTGGAGAAAACAGTCATAGGTTACTTTTTCTGCGCCACT
Source organism: Emydocephalus ijimae (assembly GCA_004319985.1). Lineage (NCBI taxonomy): Eukaryota > Metazoa > Chordata > Lepidosauria > Squamata > Elapidae > Emydocephalus > Emydocephalus ijimae. Next base: position 3,001 of record BHEV01004038.1, read on the forward strand.
GCACCTGTGAACCGTCACCACCCTGTTTCCTCCAAAATAAACCCTAGCCTGAAAATAAGCCCTAGCCTGATTTTTTTTAGCATGGTCCTAATATAAGCCCTACCCAAAAATAAAGCCTACACTGATTTTTAGCATGGTCCTAATATAAACCCTACCCCAAAAATAAGGCCCACCCTGAAAATTTTAACATCCTCCTAATATAAGCCCTACCCCAAAAATAAGCCACCGTCAAGGTCATCATCAGCAAGGATGTGGCCAGCACTGGAGGCAGTGAGGGAGTGGGGGCCGATGGTATCTGGCAGCAGCTGCAGCCTGCGCAGCACAGGTGTACTCATTACCTGTCCAAGCAGCAGGTGGAGACAGAGGCAGCAGGGTGGGGTGGGGTGGAAGGCATGCTGTCTGGATGCATCACGCTGTCAGGATTCCAGCAATCGCCCTAATGAAATCATGATTCTCGAGCCAAACTTCAAAAAAACTTCAAAGGATTCATTAGAGGCAACATCCTGGCCCTGCCCTGTATGAAGCCAATTCTGGCCTACATCATTTCCAGTCCCCTGGGACCCTGTTTCCCCCCCCCCGGGTGTGTCATAAATCAGATTCTCCAACTGAGCACCTTTATGGGTTGGGTGTCATCAATCACGTTCTCCAATTAAATATATTTGTGGGCAAAAGCTCTGGTATCTTAGTTACAATCTTTTAAAGAGAAGAGTTGGAATGTACTTTTGCTTCCAAACCTTTTCTGTTCCATTGTGGCTTTGAGCAAGCAAAAACAGTACAGGGGAAAAAAATAAGCCATTCCCTGAAAATAAGCCCTAGTGTTTATTTTGTTTTTGTTTTATTATTATTTTTATTTTTCACATACAATAAATCCATTCCATTTCAAACATGTGTCAATTAGGTACATATTTCATGTGCTTACAATTGATAATAATACTCTTCTTATCAATATAACAATAGTCACATTCCCATATAAGTAATATCCAATATATTTAGCGTGTTTCTCCAACAATACGGCCTCCCCCAATAGGAAGTCCCAGCATGCTTTATAGGCATAAAATCAATGTAAGCCCCTCCCCCCCAAATTAAGGCCTATATTAAACATGCGAAATGGGGGGGAATGGCGAGGTGTGTGTGTGTCTGGCCATTAGGAAGTACTTTTGTTGCATACCCGGATATGGTGCTGCCTGTGTTGACCTCAGCATTGGTGGGGCACTACGTATTGGGAAACCTTCTGCCGTTGCTTTCCCTGCTCCCCGTGTTGCCATGGCATTTAATCAATGCCGTGCCGTTTGGCGCAGCCATGTGTGGCCAGCCAGGGCTCCTTCATGCAACCGGAGCCCAGCGGAGACACTCGGCTTCCGGCACTCCTGTCGCCGCCTTCCCTTTGCCTTCGAAGGCAAAGCCAATTCTTTAAAAGTGACGCCCTACTACCAGTACGACAAAGACTCCCCTGCCTGAGAGGGCAGCCCAACCCCACGTGGGGAGGCAAATCTCCTGGGGCCGCAGCGCAGGATTGGTCCACCCCGGGAGAAACACCCAACCTCCATCCCTGCCTGGTGCTGGGCAGAGCGTGAAGAGCTTCGCCTGCGGTGCCCAGCGCAGCTAACAGGCAGGCCCTCCTGCCTGGTGGCGGAGCTCTCACAGCGAGCGCCTCCCCTCCGGACCCTCCGCTCATCCCACCAGAGCCATGAGGGCTGGGCAGAGCTGGGAAAGCGAGCCGTGGGTGTACACCCGCCTGCCAACCGAAAGCACCGGGCCTGACCTGAGCTTGGCTTCCTTCCCAAGTCCCTCAAAGCCCAAACCTGAAGGGGCCACTGGGAGAGGCTGCCCGAGGCGATGATAGCGCCCACCCATCCGCGGACAGGGTGGCAAGGCAACGGCCTGCGCCACATCCTCCTCTGAGCTGAGCCCTGCCGAGTCAGTGTCTCTGCCCGATGCCCGTGCCGCTGCAGCATTTGGAGCTGCCGGTGCGTTTGGAGATGCGTGGGGACAGGGACGGGCTGGGCGAGGGGCGGAAAGGACGGGCGGCTTCGGGCTCTCTCCACCGGACCCGCTGACCAGGGAAGCAGTGCTGCTGTCACCTCGCCTCCCTGTCCGCAGACAGGTGGGTGCTATCATTGCCTCGGGCAGCCTCTCCCAGTGGCCCCTTTGAGTTCGGGCTTTGAGGGACTTGGGAAGGAAGCCAAGCTCAGGTTGGCTCAGTTCTTTCGGTTGGCAGGCGGGTGTACACCCACGGCTCGCTTTCCCAGCTCTGCTCAGCCCGCACGGCTCTGGCGGGATGAGCAGAGGGTCCAGCGGGGAGGCGCTCGCTGCCTTGGTGAGAGCTCCACCATCAGGCAGGAGGACCTGCCTGTCAGCTGCACTGGGAGCCCCAGGTGAAGCCCTTCGCGCTGCGTTGCGGCCTCGGGAGATTCGCCTCCCCACGTGGGGTTGGGCTACCCTCTCAGGCAGGGGAGTCTTTGTCGTACCGGTAGTAGGGCATCATTTTTAAAAGAATTGGCTTTGCCTTCAAAGGCAAAGGGAAGGCGGCGACAGGAGCGCCTGAAGCCGAATGTCTCCGCTGGGCTCCGGTTGCAGGGAGGAACCCTGGCTGGGTGCACATGGCTGCGCCAAACGCCGCAGCGTTGCTCTAAACGCCACAGCAGCACGGGGAGAAGGAAAAGCAATGGTGGCGGAAGGTTTCCCGATACGAAGTGCCCCACCAACGCCGAGGCCAACATCCACGGCGTCGCTGCCTGCCCGCCCGAGGATGCAAGGGGGGGAAATTAAGTCACCCCCGAAAAGACAGCCTAGCCGTTTTTTCGGGGGTCAAAAAAAAATAAGGCCCAGCCTTATTTTGTGAGAAACACGGTATCTCACAAGCTTCTCTTATTGCATTATAAATACATCTAGTCCATTTTAATTTGTTTTATTTTCTAACCATTGATAAAACAAATCCCATACCATATAATATTCCGGTTCTTCTTTTTCTTTAATTTCTAATGTTAACCTATTCATTTCAAATATTTTTTTCAATGACTTTTCGTTCTATTGGTATCTTGTCACTTTTCCAATTCTGAGCAAATAGAATTCTAGCTGCTGTTAATGCATGTATGATGAAGTATGTTTTTTCTTTACTGTAACCTTCAGGTACAGTAAATAAAAATATTTCAGGTGCTCTAGTGTTTATTTTGGAGCCTCCCAAAATATAAGACTGGGTCTAATTTTTGAGGAAAAATCGGTAAATGAATTGTAACCTGAGGATGGCTTATAATACCAGGGCTGCTTTTGAAAAATCAAGGACCAACAGTTCTCCAAAAAAATCCTTGGAAGAAAAATAAAACTGGCAAGCAGAGCCAGACTGTGATTTTAACCTCTTATTTTTGGCAGAGGAATGACGAAAATGTATTTATCCTCCTTCCAAATGTTTTCCAGCACCAGCAAAGGTGTCAACAGAATTGTTTCCTGTTTTATTTTAATGCAAACTTTTTTTCTTTTTCTTTTTAAAAAAGGTGTAGACTCAACAGTCACATGCAGTACAGTGTCATATTTTATGAGTCTCGGTGTCACAAATCTTTTTTTAAAAGATGCAGCTCTGGTTTGCAGAATAGGAGCAGGGACAAAAGGAGCCTTGGAGCTTGAAAAATAAGATTCATCACACACACACACACACACACACACACAAACACACACAAACACACACACACACACACACACAATATTATATGGTACTGAAGGTTACTGTGACTTTTGCATCTTTAAAAAAAAGTCTGCAGGTTTTCAACCAAATATGTATATGGAATTGCATTTTCTATTGAGGATATATTTATGCAGCTCTGCCAAGTAGCCACATTTGGGTCAAGAAGTGTGTTTTTTGGTTTGTTTTTTAAATAAAGTATAGATTATTAATTTTTCTTACTATTGTACAGAGGTTTAGATGCATTCCCCCCTGCTGCTGCTTTCCCCCCTGGAGAAAGGGAAGGGAAGGGATGGGAAGGGAAGGAAAGGAAAGGAAAGGAAAGGAAAGGAAAGGAAAGGAAAGGAAAGGAAAGGAAAGGGATGGGAAGGGAAGGAAAGGGAAGGGAAGGAAAGGAAAGGAAAGGAAAGGGAAGGGAAGGGAAGGGAAGGGAAGGGAAGGGAAGGGAAAGAAAGGAAAGGAAAGGAAGAAGAAAGACATGGCAAGGTAATAGGGAAAAGGGAAGGGAAGGAGGGGGAAGAAGGAAGGAAGCTGATGTGGAAGAGAAAAAGAGGAAAGGAAAGGAAAGGAAGAAGGAAAGGAAATAGAGAAGGAAAGAAAAGGGAAGGGAAGGAGAGGGAAGAAGGAAGGAAGGTTGGTGTGGAAGAGAAAAAGAGGAAAAAGGGAGGAAAGGAAAGAGGAAGAAAGATATGGCAAGGTAAAAGAGAGAAAAGGAAAGGGAAAGGAAAGGAAAAAGTTATATCATGTTAGGATTCCAGCTGCTCCTATTTCATCTCACCCACCTTTGCTGAGAGCATCATTATATCTCCCTTCTGGAATGTCCACATACTAGTATAAAGACCACCAAGAAACCCCAGAATTGTGAGCTTTAAAAAAAAAAGAATCCAGAAGAAAATAACAGCACAGCACTTTCCCATTATTTATGCTACAAATAGATAGTCCTCAACTTACAATCATTCATTTAGGGAATGTTCAATGTTACAACAGCACTGAAAGAAGTGACTTACAACCATTTTCCCCACTTACAACCGTTGCACCCACCCTCAAGGTCACATGATCAAAATTTAGACACTTGGCCACCGACTCATACTTTTGACCTTGTGATCAGCTTTTGTGATCTTCCATCAAGCAAAGTCCACGGGGAAGTCAGGGATTCACTTAGCAACCTTGTTCCTCGCTTAGCAACTGCCATGATTCACTTCACAACAGTGGCAAAACTCACAGCTGTCTCACTTAGCAGCAGACCTGCCGGGCTCCCTTGTTGTAAGTCGAGGACTTTGCCTGCGGTTGCTTCCCTCAGAGTGACAAAAAAAAAGAGTCAAGCTCAATTCAAGGGGGTTGTTTATTTTTATACAAATTACCACTCTTCGTTGTGTGTTTGTGATGCACCAGCAACCCCAACCTTCCCTGCACGCCTCAGGTAGGTAACTATCTGTTGTGAATGCTAATCAGCAGCCTGACAATATTTAGCTTGACAAAATTATAAAGTGCATGAGAAATAATTAAACACACGTATAAGAAGAACGGGAGCAATCACGACGTCTGTATCTCATTAATTTGATTTTCATTAGAATCAGGATGCTTTAAAATTCGGGTTCTGCCCCATCCTGGTCTATTTCTTGGAGCGGATCCTGGGGTTGCAAAGAGCAAGTGTGCCAGTGGTGGTATTCAGCCGGTTCACACTGGTTCAAGCGAACTGGTAGCAAGGCTTTGGCAAGGGACGCCGAACCAATGGTAACTTCTGGCTGACCATGCCCCCGACCCAGTGTTTTGACCCAAGCCTCGTTCAAATCAAAGAAACACAAAGTATACATAAAAGCAAACCTTTTTAATGCGTCTCTGTGAATTCTGTTCATTCACAGCAAAGAGTCATTAAAACTAATTGTCCCAGATAAGAGCAAGCCCTTTGAAGGTTGTGAAAGGCTGCCAAAAACACAAGATTAATTGCAGGGAAATATCCAAAACCAAAAGCCTCTGAACACAAACCAGAATAGACAGGACTTCCACAAGAACTTGAAAGAATTGAAAGAACTTCTTTGCTTCCTGCAAAGAAGCCAACCCCGAAGGCTGGTTTTTATCCCTTATGGGAAGGGCCATCACCTTGCAGCCTTACTCCCGAGTTGCCTGTGCTGCTGCAGCAGCTTTTTCCTTTGAGTAGCCCTGCGCACACGTGCACTGAACACAGGCTCCTCGTGAGCCTCTTCATCACTGCTGCCAAACTCCACAACCTCCAAAGGCAGCACCCCACTCTCTGATAGTCCTGGCCCCATCCCTGCAGCACACACAGGCCCCTCATCCGAATCCTCGCTCTCTGAGACCTCAGTCATCCGCACCTGCTGCCAGCGATCCACAACACCTGGTCACCTGGTCACCGCTCACTTGCTTGCCCCGCCCGCCTGCTGCTCGCTCACCAAGCCTGCCTGATGTTTGCTCCTCCCAGTCACTCCTTAAGGTATTTCTTCTTTGTTTTCCTCTCCTGACGGTCAGCTGTTCTGACGATCAGCTGTGTCAGGATTCCCCTCGCTTACTTAATGCTTTGCCCAGGAGGCTTCCCTGAGGCCCAGGAAGGCAAAAAATGGAGGTGTGTGTGTGTGTGTGTGTGTGTGTGTGTGCAGCCCCCCTTCCCCCTCCATTTTTTGCCTTCCTGCACCCCAGGGAAGGCTTCTGGGAGCAAAAATGCTCCACAGGAGGCTTTTCTGAGGCCCAGAAAGCCCAAAAACAGTGAGTTAACAGATCTGTTAACAGATAATCAGAGTTGGAAGGGACCTTGTAGGTCATCTAGTCCAACCCCCCACCCAAGCAGGAGACCCTACACCATTTCTGACAAATGGCAGTCCAATCTCTTCTTGAAAGTCTCAAGGGATGAAATTCCCACAACTTCCGAAGGCAACTTCTGTTCCATGGGTTGATTGTTCTCACTGTCAGAAAGTTTCTCTTTATTTCCAGGTTGAATCAGTTTCCATCCATTATTCCTTGTCTGGCCTACAGGCCCTTTAGAAAATAGCTTGACCCCTTTCCTCCTCTCTGTGGCAGCCCTTCAAATATTAGAAGACTACTATCATGTCTCCCCTGGTGCTTCTCTTCCCTAGACTAGCCAGGCCCAGTTCCTGCAACCATTCTTCGTGTGTTTTAGTCTCCAGTCCCCTTCATCATCCTGGTTGCTCTTCTCTGCACTCTGTCTAGAGTCTCAACCTCTTTTTTATAGTCTGGTGGCCAAAACTGGATGCAGTACTCTAGGTGTGGCCTTACTAAGGCTTTATAGAGGGGTATTAGTACTTCCCCTGATCTTGAGTGTGTGTGTGTGTATGTATGTGTGTGTGTGTACTGCAAAAAGCAAAAAATAAACCATGCCCAGCCAGTCACATGGCCACGCCCCCTAGCCACGCCCCCCAGCCACACCCACAGGACCGGTAATCAAAAAATTTGAATCCCACCCCTGGAGTGTGCCCCCACCCCCCAACACACCATGGTTTGTAAGCCAAGTAAAATTCAACCTTTGCACATTCGGTGCAAGCTTTGGTTAGATTCATGCCTGAGGAAATGTGTTAATTAATCCTGAAGATGCTACAATAGGCTCTAGGGATTTCTGTCACCTCCCTGTGCACACACATTTCATATGGGTGCTTCTTCCTTAGCAAAGAGTTGTTTGGATTGGTTGCCAACGTGCAAAATAGTCCTTCCAAAATTGGAAACGAGAAAGCTGCTGTTTTAAGCGTGCAAACTGGCGAGAGGCCTCTTGAGCGCGCGCACAAAATAGTTGGGTTTTTCCTTCTGAGATCTACGAAATGGGGACAGCCACAGGAAGCTGGCAGGAGGAGGAAGCGCTGCTTCTAAATGTAATTTTCCCCTCTGAAACACCTGAAAGACTCAGGGATGACCTCGGGGGGCTGCATGCACACAATAATTTGATGAGTGAATTAATCTGTGTTCTGGATTCACACAATAAACTGTTAAACACATCTAACAGAAGTTGGATCATCCCTGGTGCTCTCTGAGTGTGGTTGCTGTTTTGCAGACGTTTCACAACCTGACTAGGTAACATCATCAGAGCTAGAAAGGAGTGGGGTTTCCAGGGAGGAGGAGGAAGAAGAGGAGGAGGAGGAGGAGGCAGAGGACTGTGGGGTTTCTTGGTGCTCTCTGAGCTTGGTTGCTTTCTTATAGACGTTTTATAACCTGACTAAGTAACATCATCAGTGCTAGAAAAGAGTGGGATATGCAGGGAAGAGGA
>BHEV01004039.1:2349-20408 GCA_004319985.1 Emydocephalus ijimae
AAGAAACCAGCGAAAAGGAGAAAGCATAGCCGATTTCATCTCAGACCTCAGCAACCTGGGAGGCCTCTGCGGGTTCGCCGACCTGGAAGAGGCGTTGAGAGATAGAATAGTCCTGGGATTAGANCCGGACCAACCGTATTTAAGATGGCTAAAGCACTAGCCAAACCAGCTGAAGTGAAGGTTATGGACTGGGAAGTCCTTGAACCCCTACTAAGAGCTCATTACGCACCGACCGTGCCCACGCTCGAAAGACGGCACGAGTTCTACCAAAGAAACCAGCGAAAAGGAGAAAGCATTGCCGATTTCATCACAGACCTCCGCAACCTGGGAGGCCTCTGCGGGTTCGCCGACCTGGAAGAGGCGTTGAGAGATAGAATAGTCCTGGGATTAGATGCACCAGGCGTGCAGAGCAAGCTGATGGCAAAAGGTGACATCAGCCTTGCTGATGCCATCGCTGATGCTACTGCAGCAGAAGCAACCAGAAAGTCAGCTGCCCAACTGCGCCGCAACCGCACTCCGGCACACCAACCAACAGGCGACGTTTCACCCAAGTCAGAAGGACAGCTTTTGACGACCCACCACGAGGACCTCTCTTCGTTGTCAGACATCGATGAAGAAGTGGTCCATCGACTACGGTCCGATCGGGACCACTACCTGAAGTCCCTACACCCCTGCGCTGGCTGCGGGGCCAACCATTCCAGGTCTGAATGCCAATTCTGCGACGCACTCTGCCATGAGTGTGGAAAGAAAGATCACATCGGACGGGTCTGCTGAAGCTCACAAGGAACCGGCCTGGTCTCGAAGAGGGCTAACTATCGCCAATCAACAGGAAACCATCCTGTAAGGCGAGAACCAGTAAACCACTCCTACAGAAACCGAGTTTTAAATCACCCCATGAAGCGAGAAGAGGCTCACCATACTATCACTATCGGTCACGCCTCTGTCTTAGACGCCAAGAAAATTTGAATTACTGTGGTCATCGAGAACCAGCCCTGCCAAATGGAAGTCGACTCGGGATCATCCCTCTCAATGGTGTCCTGGAAGACCCTCAAGCAACTCATCCCCACTATCCAGTGCCAAGACCTTCGTTATCAAAGACTTATTCTTAAGGACTATCAAGTGAATCGAATCCCTGTCATCGGATCCAGTCGAGTCAGGGTCTCCTTCAAGAATCGCACAGCCTACTTACAGCTAACAGTGATCGACAAAGATCAGCCTAGCCTGCTAGGCCTACAATGGTTTGCACCACTTGGCATTGAAGTGGCAGGTGTAAACCGGGTCAGCAGAAGCGACAGGGAGGCGGACCTCATCCACGAATTCAGGGACGTCTTCGCAGAAAAATTAGGCGAGTACAAGGGGACCCCAATATCGTTCAGCTTTAATCCAAAGATAGCTCCCATCCGCCTTAAGCCCCATCGAGTTCCGTTTGCCTTAAAGCCGAAAATCGACGAACAGCCCAATAAATTAACAGCTCAGGGGGTGCTAGAACCTACCGATCACTCTCCCTGGGAGACCCCAATCGTAACACCAATTAAGCTGGATGGGTCAATTCGAATTTGTGGGGACTACCGGGCCACCCTGAACCATGCCCTACAGCAAAATGCTTCTCCGGTGCTAGTGGTGCAGCACCTCCTTCATTCCTTTGGGGGCAGAAAAGTCTTCGCTAAATTAGACTTAGCTCAGGCATATCAGCAACTACCTGTTGATGAAAAGATGGCACAGGCACAAATGATAGTGACCCACCGAGGTGCCTTTAAATGTACGCAGTTCCAATTCGGAGTCAGTGTAGGCCCGGGAATTTTTCAAAGCCTTATGGAGAGGTTACTACAAGGGATTGAAGGCGTGGTCCCATACTTTAACGATGTATTAATTGCTGCACCAACAAAGAAAATATTACGAGATCGTTTAAAATTACTCCTAAAAAAATTTCAAAATGCCAGCCTTAAAGTGAAAAAGAACAAGTGCAAATTGTGTACAGATCGCGTCGAGTTTTTAGGGTACCTAATTGACAGTCANATCGTTTGCTAGACAAAAAAGTGATTTGGTTATGGGGTCATAAAGAAGAATAGGCATTTCGTAATGTAAAAAAACTACTGACTTCTGATGCTGTACTCATGCAGTACAATGCGACTTTGCCATTAAATATCACATGTGATGCTTCACCTTTTGGAGTGGGCGCCATTTTGAGCCATGTACTGCCTAATGGTAACGAAGCCCCTGTTGCATATTTTTCCAAGACACTTTCAAAAACTGAGCATAATTATGGCCAGATCGATAAAGAAGCCCTCACAATTGTATCTGCCATTAAAAGATTTCACGAGTATGTGTATGGCCAGGTTTTTACTATCGTGACTGACCACAAACCGTTATTGGGGATAATAGCTGGAGATAAGCCCACTCCTTACATATTATCCCCCAGGTTGACTCGCTGGTCAGAATTCTTGGCTGCTTATAATTATCGGCTGCAATATTGCCCGGGGAAAGCCATTCCCCACGCCGATGCATTGAGCCGAGCACCGCTTCCAGAGACTCTCGATGATTCCGCTCCAACGGTAACCATGTTACAGATTGAAACACTCCATGCACCACCATTAACTGCCCGAGATATCATGAGAGAAACCAAATGTGACCCCACCTTAGCACGAGTCCTGAGCTGGGTAGAATGCGGATGGCCATTGGACCAGCTATCGGATGACTTCACACCATTCAAGACGCGGCAAACAGAGTTGTTTTCTCAAAAGGGCTGTGTCATCTGGGGTGATAGAGTCATTGTCCCAGAACGACTCCAGAAAGCAGTACTCAGAACCTTGCACGATGGCCATCCCGGTATCGTGCGAATGAAAGCCCTCGTGCGAAGCTATGTTTGGTGGCCAGGCATTGACAAGCAAATCGAGAATTGGGTTAAAACTTGTCATAGATGCCAGGAAGTGAGCAACGCCCCACCAAAAGCCATTCCGACCGAGTGGGAAACGCCACGGGTCCTGTATTCACCTGGACTTTGCAGGGCTGACCAAAGGCCACACCTTTCTTCTAACCGTCGACGCCTACTCGAATTGGCTCAAGATTCACTGCATGACAAACACGACCACTGAAGCAGTCATCAAAAGATTGGAAAGACTGTTTGCAACCCACGGACTACCAGACGTTCTGGTATCCGACAACGGGCCCCAATTTACCGCGCTGTCCTTCGAGCAGTACCTGGCTGACCGCGGCATCCGACATGCGCTCACCTCGCCTGCGCATCCTGCCACCAATGGAAGGGCTGAGCACATGGTTCAATTCGTCAAAAAGACTTTGCAGAAATTAGACTACGATAACATCGATGACAAAATCAACCGAATCCTCTTTCTACAACACATCACACCTCACAGCGTCACCAACAAAACTCCCGCCGAATTGCTAATGGGACGCAGGCTCCGCTCCCACCTCGACCAGTTACACCCAGCTTATGAGCTGGAAAAACCACTCGGATCCAGCAGCCTATGTCGTACCTTCCAGGTAGGTGATTGGGAATACACTAAAAACCTATCGGGTGATCCGCTGTGGGTAGAAGCCACAGTAATATGTGTAACTGGCCCGAGATCCTATGTTGTAAAATGCCTTGATGATAGAATTTGAAAATGCCATATCGATCAATTACAATCACGGCTCTGCTCAGGCATTTCTGAACTCCCTTATGACCAAACTGAGGGGGGGGGAGATACAGAAGAAGATGAATTTCAATTAGAAGAAAACCCGTTCGAAGGGAACGATAGTGGAATAGAGACACAGGAACGGGAACCAGAGACCATCTCAGGGAGTTACCGAAGGTCCACCTCAGGGAGTTACCGAAAATATCGATGAGGATGAAAACGTGAACGCTGAACCAGAGGAAACCCCTTCTCTAAACAACAATCTACTTCAGCAAGATTGCAGCCAAATGCAAAACACACAGCGAAAATCAAACAGACTGATAAAGCAACCGTCCTACCTAAAGGACTATGTAACTACGCCCTGTAAAAAGAAGCCAGGGGGAAGGGGTGTTGTTTATGCATAAGTTTTAATACAGTTATCTTAAGCATGGAGTCAAGTGCAGGGTTCTGGCCCTGCACTTCTGATTGGCTGTTAAATGGCAGGATTGGATTGGCCCGTTCAGGGGAATCTGATTGGCCATTAACGGAGCCTGTGTATTGGTTAATGGAGCTAGCGCTCCTGGGTTATTATTGGTTAAATAGTTATTGGGTTGCCTATATAAAGAGGGCCTTAGCTGCCCTTGTTTGAGCTGTCATCATGTAAATAAAAAGTTGAAGTTCACCGTTTCACCGGCTCGTCTCCATTCTTTCTTGCCCATGGTTCAAACCTAACACCATCACTTGAGACTTTCAAGGAGAGATTGAATTGCTATTTGTCAGAAATGGTGTAGGGTCTCCCGTTTGGGCGGGGTGTTGGACCAGATGACCTACAAGGTCCCTTCCAACTCTGATTATCTGTTAAATCTGTTAATGGTTCAACTATTTTTTTAAAATGACCAAATGCCAATGAAAGTAATATAAGAGGGATTTGCAATAAATTATATGCTTGGTTGTTGAAATTGTTGGAAGTGTTTTTTGAAGCTACCACATATATTTTTTACCATATTTTCACAAAATAGAATATGAACAGATCCACCAGGAAGAAATCATTTATTTTGTGTATGTTTTGTGTGGGAGTAACAATGCACAACTTTTTAAAAACAAAATTACTTTGAGCTCACTAAAAATCTTCAAAGATTTTTTTACCCTAACATTTCCTTCATTCTATGGAAAATGCTTCAATAAAATCTAAAGAATATTATGTTTTCTCCCACAACTAGAAACAGTTGAAAAACAGAGTGGCTTATATTAGATATAAAACATATATTTATGCCAAAACATTTTTACTCATATTAGCAATTTTGGGGGAAACTGGCTAAGATTATAAAAAGAAAAAAAAAACACTTTATATGGGTATTGTCAAGTTTGAGGCATGGGCAACAATGAATGGAGACGAGCCAGTTAAACGGTGAACTTCCAACTCTTTTAATTACATAGTGACAGCTCAGGAAACAGGGCAGCTATGGCCCACTTATATAGATAACCCAATAACTATTTAACCCATAAGAACTCAGGAGCACTTGCTCCATTGAACCAATACGGAGGCTCTGTTAATGGCCAATCAGATTCCCCTGAATGGGCCAATCCGATCCTGCCATTAGACAGCCAATCAGAAGTGCAGGGCCAGAACCCTGCACTAACTCCAAGCTCCAAATAACTTTATTACAGTTTATGCATTCACAACAGGTATGGCATTGGGTTTTATACAAGGAAGTTTCTTAAATTTCAATTCATACTGACATGTCCCATGTATCATCAAGAGAATTTAGCACAACATACACTTTGTGTGCTTCTGAAAATACCATTCCTTGTGCTTCTACTTCAAGGAAGATTTTTTTTCTTGAACTGGAGGTGATCCAACCAACTTTCTCCAGACTGTAGCCTTGCTCTATGGAGTTTTCTTGTGACAATTATTTCACTGCTTGTTGTCTCTTACATAAACTTTGTGTAAGATAAACAAGCATTCTCGAACAGAGTAATTAGTGTACACACATGCATTAGCTGACAATCTTCCAAGCACAAAATTATGTTGGCTTGTGCTTTTTCATTTTGCTTTTGCCCTTTCTCACTAAGATCTGCTGGAGGATTGCTTACAACTGTCCAGAAATCCTCCCTCCCTTTCCATTTTTAAGCTCCATGAGAGATAATTAGACTCATTAAGATGAAAAAAAATCCTCTTCCAAATCCTATAACACATAGCATCGTGCTTTCTGCACAAGCTAATCATCCTCAATCTTCCTTGGTCTCAAAAATGATATTTTACCATTTCATCAGACTGTCATCATGCTTAAGGGAAATTTACTACTGGTACTTCAGGCACATATGGGCCCATAACCTGTTGAGGAATTGTGTAGCAATTGACTAGATGAAATTAGAGACACTAACACAAACGTTATATATGTATTATATTTAACATTTAAATGTCCATCAGTCTTTGCCATTATCCAGAAAGAAAGAAAATGCAAGATAGTCAGAAACACAAGAATATAACGAGGGAAGTTAAACAGCATACAGAACACATTGAAGAAAAAGGCAGGGAAAAAGGGAGACTTCCCCTTTTTACTTACAGCAGCCAATCATAATGTAGATTTCACATACATGAGTCAGCACTCTCTAACTAATCAACTACAACTGTGTTTTCTGGCCAATTGTACATTTTCCTGCTCCATCCAGTAAAGTCAATATCCTAAAATTCCTGCTCCATCCAGTAAAGTCAATATCCTAAACTACTCTGTCCCTGTGCTTCAGTGTTGGGATTCAATTTTTTTTACTGTTAGTTCTGTGAGTGTGGCTTGTTGGGCATGCCAGGGGAAGGATACTGTAAAATCTCCAGTTAGCAGTGGTATTTGCCAGTTCTCCAAACTACTCAAAATGTCCGCTACTGGTTCTGCTGAATACCACCTCTGCTATGCTCCAATGTCCCACTCCATTGAAACTGGGGATACAGTGCCTGGTGGGGCTCCTAAGAGATCATCCAACTGTTGCTCCCCCCAAAACTGGTTCAAGGGTTTTTATGTGCCTTGATCCTGGTCATAAAGTATTGGGGCATCCTTTAGTTGACATGAGTGACTGTATCCTATTGCAGTGGTCACCAACCAGTGGCCAGGGACCACTGGTGGTCCATGAGAAAATTTTGGTGGTCCTCAGAGAAATGTCACTCTCCAAAGCATCCCAAAGCAATTAATACAGACTGCGCAGGAACACTAGGCTTGTGTTGCTTGCATTGTGAACAACATGAGGTCATGAGGGGAGGGGGGAAAGGCAGAAGGGGGAACTTGCCCCAAACACCCCACATATCTCGCCTGGCCACCAGGCTGCTTCTTTCTTCTTCTGCTTTTGGCTGCATGCAAAGAAAGCAGCAAAAGTATTTCTTTCTCTCCCCCAAAACCACCAGAAATGAGTCTTTGGGACTCTGCAAGGCATTCTGCTCCAAGAGGCTGCACCGGTATGACAAGTCTCACAAAGACTCGTTTCTGGTGAAGTTTGGGGGGCAGATAGAAAGATTTCTGCTGCTTCTGCTACTTTCCTTGCATGAAGCCAAAAGTCTCCCTCTTTCTCCTGTCTCCCTGAGAACAGAGCTGGAGACAGTATCCCATAATCCCAAATAAAGAATGATTAATCAGTGGGAAAATAGGGTGGGTAATTTTCCTGTAGACTTTTGTGGGATTTTCCCAGGGTCTCTGGTCCACAGGATGTAAAATTATGAGTTTGGTGGTCCCTGAGGTCCAAAAGGTTGGTGACCCCTGTCCTATTGAGTATTTAGCCCCCATAGAACAATTTATATATTACAGTTGTGGTCTCTGTGTGGGGAAAGAACTGCTTCTTCCTCCTCCCACAAAATATCTAGAAAATCTCTGTATTTAATTGGTAACTTGGCTTTTTCCTATTTGAAACTTTCTGCCAGTTAATGCAAAGTATGTGCTAAACTGCTGCTCATATTTGGTGAAGTTGGTAAATTAGAGCTGTAAAAGACAAAGGTCCCGCCTGAGATTTGACGTTTCAGCCACCCTGATCTGAAGATAATTGTAAAGAGAAGATGGCTAATGATATACAGGGTTAGCCAACATTTAATATAGCCTAAAGCAAGTGCGCCCAACCTCTGGCTATGCCAGAAACTAAGCCCATGCAAACAAGAGATGCCCTATCGGTAGGAAGCAGGTGTCAGCCTTCAAGATTTTCTTCCTTTGGTTTGCATCTTTTGTCTATCATAAGTAATGGGGGTAGGGTGGGATATGATTATGGGAAGCAAGCTGGAGGTTTTTACAAAACAGAACTGTATAAGTTGGGGGGGGGAGTTTCTTGCTTAGGCTTCTATCCTATGTTATGCACAGCCACAACTCTTTATCAAAATATGTCAAGGTCAATGGACAGAGGCCTCATCACCACCTGGAGATGCCCACATGATGTGGTACACAACTTTTAATTGGATGAGCCAATTGAACTATTGGGGGTGGGAATGTTGCTATCACTTTGTATATGTGATTTGTGTTGAGGTAATTCCCCATTAGGAAAATGAGCACATACAGGGAGACATCGTGAGAGAAGTGTTTGAATAATACACATACAGCACACAGATACACTGCCCAGTTAATGTAGGTTTTTAGTTCCAATAAACATTTAAGCACAGTCCAAACAAGCAATCCAAGTCATTCACAGGTAAATCAGTCAGTGATTTATTCCAGGGATAATCCAAATATCAAAGTCCAGTATCAAAAACAGTTCAGTAACAGACTTACATCAATGATCAGTAACAGTCATAGCGAAAAATGGAGGAACGGCAAAACTTTTCCAACAGAAGGTAACAGAGACTCACTATTATTGTCAAATGATTGAATAATAATGATACTAGGGTATTTAATTTCTGATTGAGAATATGTTATTATACAATGTAACTGTAATTGATGACTATGAAATGGATGCACAAAAAATTGTAAACCAACCGACACACTGCTTGTATACTCATGGAAGAAAGGTTGATGTTTTTATGTTTTGTCTGTTTATGTTTGTTTTTAAAAAATCAACAATGAAACATTGGATTTTTTTTTTTTAAAAAAAAAGGTTTTCCTCTTGTTTAATGTGATAATTGGTGCATTCATTCTTTATCTGGTGTCATAAATTTTTGTATCAGCTTTTGAAGTTGGCAATGTGACCAGATTTGTTTTTCCACCATCTCTCTTTTTGGATTGAAGCTTCCTTATTGTTATGGGTAATCTGTTTTTTCTGGTTTTTGGAGTTGTTATTGGTACATATAGTTTGATGACTCTTTTGACTTCAAGTAAAAATATGTTGTGATGGTCTTTAACAGTATTGCATCTAGTGAATAGAAATTTCCAATCAAGGGATGAGAGATCATTGTCTATAAGATCATAGTTACCTTTTTTTGAAGTTATAATTGGGGATCACATCATTGTGTTGATTTTTGTGTGGACGTATGTTGAGACAAATTTAATCATGCTGTGGTCACTGCTAGAAAGGGGTTCTTTAATTTGTATTCCATAAACTGAATTCGAACTATTGCAGAAGATGAGATTGAAGCAATTGTTAAGTCTAGTATTGTTGGTTACTAGTTGTTCCAGTCCCAGGCTTGTTACAGTATTGTAGAAGGTTGCATATATGGGTTCAGTTTTACATTTGTTTAGGGTCCAGTTAATGTGAGGTAGATTGAAGTCACCAAGAAACATAAAAGTGTGTGGGTGGGATGTTGCCCATGTTAGTAGTGAATTTAGCCTGTTTGCATGTTCGATGTCAAAGTAAGGGGCTCTGTAACATAGTTTCACAAACAGATATTATGTCGAATTTAGCCATATTTAGTAACAGGAGAAATTCAGGTATTTTATTCACAAGCCTTCTTGCATTGAGTAGTTTGCATTTAAGGCCAATTGCAGTTGGAATTGAGGTAGTTAGGGGCAGGCGTGCATAGTTTTTAGTGATGGTTGGTTGGATGAGGTAGGTTTGGATGTGGAGTTTTGGGTTGTGTGACTTACTTTTGATACAATCAGCATGATAGTTAATGTAGAGATGCTTCTCTCCATTATCTAGACATCTTTAGAATTCCTTGTGGAGTTCATGGGAGCCGATTCTTTGCAGTACAGATAAGTCTGGTCTTAGAAGTTTTTTGTGGTTGGGATTGGTTTTTACAATGGCATTTATTGTATGAATGAATATGAGTTTGCTGGACTCATTTTTGCAAACAACTCTACAAAATTTTTGGGCCACAGAACTGTCATTGGATTTGTACCTGGAGCCATTTTTGGTTATTTCAATGATATCTTCAGGAGAGATGTTTGTTGTATTTGAGTTGCTCATGATATTATGAACTTTGGTGATGTCATCTGATTCATTGGTGTCTTCGAGACCAAATAAGATAGCATTTGGATGTTTCTGATCATGTTCAATAGTGTCTCTGATGAGTAAGGAGATACCATTTGTGGAATTATTTGAAGGGATAGTAATTATTTGTTGTTGTGGTTTGTTGGTTACTTTTGGTTGTAGCTGTGATTGTAGTTGAGGTAGTGGTTGTGGTTGTTGTGGGATTTGATTTTGAGCTGATAGGTACTCACTTATCTGTGCTGTATTTTTTTTTCAGGAGAGATTAGGCTTGCTTGTATAGTTGTTTCAAAACATGTTGCTAAGCATTCTTCTATTGAGTGAATGAGCAATTCTATGCTTTCAACTCTGTCAGGTAGGGTACTCAGTTTGTTTAGCTTAGGAAAACATGATGGACACAGATAAAAGAATGTATCTGAATTTTTAACCATATCAGCTAGGCTTTTGTTTGCGTTTAAGCAGGCAGGGTGGGCTAGATTATCGCATAGGCAGCATTTGATGTAATTTTCAATTTCATTGATGGTTTCAAGACATCTGAAATATGTGCAAGAGTCTGAGAGGTCATTGGTAGAAATATTTTTCTTTTGTTTTGGTTTGGAGTTTTTGGCTATCATGGTCAATGGCAATAGTACACTAATCAATTACAATAGCTAGTTAATGTGATAGATAGACAGTTACTTAATTAATGTTGATAATTAATAAATGTTAATTGATATGTTAGAGAACAAATCAAAAGTAAGGTTACTTATTACTAAAAATCAATCAATCAATCAATTGGTCATTCAAATCACTCTTATCAAATAATTTTGCTAAGCAACAAACACCCTAATTTATTACAGTAATTACTAAACACCCTGGTCAATTAAATTTACTAAATCACTGATTTTACTGATCAGATATTCAGTAATTACACTATATGCACTAAACACTCAATCATACTAAGCAATAAAAACAGTAAATCAATTAATCATTTGATAAAAATTAATTATTTTAAAGAAACTGATTTTTTGAGATAATGAAAGTATTGAAGTAGTATTGAGAGTCAGTAATTAAACGATTATTGCTTTGCTTTGCTTTGCTTAGCTGTTGCTGAATAGGTTTATAACCCCTAATAAACTGGCAGGAGGTCTCTTTTCCTGGGCTGTTTGAAAACAATCAGTGAGCAAAGGTTTACACTCTCTTTCTTGTTTTGTAAATTGAGTTTTTGAGATAGTAAAGATGCAAAGATGCTGAAGGTGGATCTCTGGCCCCTTCTTCATCAGAGATAAACAGAACAGTTCACTGGGAGGCAACAGGAAACTTTCTGTTTTATTTTCCCTTGATGAATGGGATTTCTGCCCCCTCCTAGTTAATTTAAATACACTTTCAAAGTTTGTTGCTTTTAAGAGAAAGAGGCATGTAGATAGTCTTGCACTGGCAATTTGAACAATTTACATTTTTACTATGTAGACTTAGATTTGCATTGAGCATTCACTCCTAACTTCAATATACTTCTGCTTTTATCACAGGAAATAAAATTGCTTCCAATCTTCACAGGAGTTCAGTTATAACAATACTTCCCTACTTATTGAAAGTCCAAAGTTACTGTCCTTTTAAAGAAGGAGTCCAGATTAGCAATTTGGTGAAGAGGAAAGAGGGAAGGAGGGGCGACAGGAGAGAAGCAGTCTGCTTCACACCCTAGCTGCAAATGTCTGGAGACCAACTCACAGCTCCTGGTGCTCACTGCCCTGCCATGATGGGATGAATCTCACTGTCTCACCGCCCTGCAAGGATGATTGTAGAGCCCCCAGTACTGGTGAGCCCCACTGCCTTACATTCTAGTAAGAAATGTGTTGTGAACTAATAAAGGCATTTAATAAAGTTTTAACAACCTTAAGTAAAAAGCAGGGTTATAATCCTGCACTTCTGATTGGCCGATAATAGCGACATCGGATTGGTCCTTTCTGGGAAATCTGATTGGCTGTTAACGGGCCAACTCTCATTGGTTCAAGGGTTTAACACTTCCATGTTTTTCATTGGCTAATAGGACAGCAGCCAACCCTATAAAAGGGCTGCTGCTGCCCTAGGTGATTGCTCTGTTCAGTATGCTTAATAAAGAGTTGAAGTCACTGTTCACTGCCTCATCTCCGTTCCTTGAGCCCATGCTCAGAACTTAACACTGGCGACGAGGATGGGATACAGAGACATCTGAGCTGACTGAACACTCAAAGAGCACTAAACAGAGCACGTGGCTGAAGGCACATCGACAATGGAAAACATGTCCAGTGGCACCATACCACCTGCTCCATTTGACCCGACACAAGAAGACTGGGACTTGTACATGGACCGGTTCCAGATGTTTCTGGAGACCAACAATTTGAAGGATGCAACAACGGGGGAAAAGCGAGCAGTGTTCCTGACCCATTGCGGGCCTGCCATCTTTAAAATGGCCAAGGCATTAGCAAAACCGACTGAGCTGAAATCCATGGACTGGGACGTCCTCGCGCCCCTTCTACGAGCCCACTATGCACCCGCCGTACCAACGCTTGTCCGAAGATACGAGTTTTATCAGAGGGACCAATGGAAAGGAGAGCATTGCAGATTTC
This sequence comes from Emydocephalus ijimae, assembly GCA_004319985.1. NCBI lineage: Eukaryota > Metazoa > Chordata > Lepidosauria > Squamata > Elapidae > Emydocephalus > Emydocephalus ijimae. Next base: position 14,873 of record BHEV01004039.1, read on the forward strand.
ATCGCGGATCTCCAGAACCTGGGAGGCCTCTGTGGGTTTGCAGACCTCGAAGAAGCTCTGAGAGACTGAATAGTTCTGGGATTAGATGACCATACGGCGCAGAGCAAGATCATGGCCAAAGGGGACATCGATCTTGCCAATGTCATCAAAGACGCTACTGCAGCAGAAGCAACCAGGAAGTTGGCCGTCCGAATGCGCCGCACCAATGCACCGCTCTGTCAACTCGCTGACGATACCTCACCTCGCCTAGAGAGGCACACAACAGCGACCCACCACGAGGACCTCGAATCTCCATCGGATAATGATGAGGAGGAGGTCAACTGGCTCCAGTCCAAACACGACCAACGAAACCCGCATAAGCGAAGACTTCTGCGCCAATACACGGGTTGTGGGGCAAACCACCCACGATCAGAATGCAAATTCCTCGACGCGCTCTGCCATTCCTGTGGGAAAAGAGGTCACATTGGGAAGGTCTGTAGAAGCAAGTGAGGATCCAGCCCAAACCAGAGAGAAAACAACTACTGCCAGAGCACAGGGAATCGTCCTGTGAGTCGGGAACGCATGAACCACTCCTACAGAAATAAAACACTTGCCACTTCAACGAGACGGGAAGAGGCACACCAAACCATTACCATCAGTCATGCTTCATCATTAGATGCAAAGAAGATCCGAGTGAGGGTTGCCATCGAGAACCAACCTTGCGTGATGGAAGTCGACTCAGGGTCGTCCCTCTCGATGGTTTCCTGGAAGACCCTTAAACAGTTAATCCCTGCCGTCTGGCGTCAAGACCTCAGAGCCCAAAGAATTATACTCAAAGATTACCAGGGGAACCTAATTCCGGTCGTCGGCTCCAGCCAAGTCCAAGTATCATTCAAAAATCATACTGCGTCATTACCGCTGACCTGTCGTCGATCGCGACCGGCCTAGTTTGTTAGGCCTTCAATGGTTCGCCCCACTCGGGATCGAGGTAGCTGGCATTCACCAAATCAGAAGCGATGACTGGGAGGAGGCCCTCGTCCAGGAATTCCAGGACGTCTTTGCAGACAAACTAGGCGAGTAAAAGGAGACCCTGACATTATTTAACCTTAACCCTGAAGTAGCCCCCATCTGCCTTAAGCCTCGTTGGGTACCTTTTGCCCTAAAACCAAAGATCGATGAGCAGCTCAATAAATTAATAGCTCAGGGTGTTTTAGAACCAACTGGCCACACCCGTTCGGAAACCCCAGTCATAACACCCATCAAACCGGATGGATCGTTAAGAATTTGTGGGGACTACCGGGCCACCCTCAATCATGCCCTTCAACAGAATGCTTACCTGGTGCCGGTGGTTCAACACCTCCTCCATTCCCTGGGGGGCAGAAAAGTCTTCGCTAAATTGGATTTAGTGTAGGCGTACCAACAACTGCCTGTAGATAAAAGAACGCGGTAGCACAGACGATCGTTACGCACCGAGGTGCTTTTAGATGCAACTGACTCCAATTCAGAGTCAGAGTAGCCCCAGGGATTTTCCAAAGTCTGATGGAGAGACTTTTGCAAGGGATCAAGGGGGTTGTACCATATTTTGATGATGTTTTAATTGCAGCCCCGAATAGAGAAATACTGGAGAGGCATCTTAGAATGGTTCTCCAGAAATTTAAAGACTCCGGCCTAAAGGTTAAAAAAAAAATAAATGTCAACTGTGTACAGAGAAAGTAGAGTTCCTGGGGTACCTAATCTAAAAGCAAGGAATTCATCCCACTGATAGCAAACAAAAAGAGATATCAAAAACACCCCAAGACCCAAGAATAGAACAGACCTCCAAGCTTTCCTGGGGCTCATTAACTTTTACAACATCTTCTTGCCCCAGTAGGTGACCATAGCTGAGCTCCTACATAGACTTCTCGACAAAAAAGCCACCTGGGTCTGGGGACACCGAGAGGAGCACGCATTCTGACAAGTGAAAAACTAACCCCCGATGCTGTTTTAATACAGTATAACGAGACTTTGCCTTTAACCATTACATGTGACACGTCACCGTTTGGAGTAGGAGCCATTTTAAGTCATGTGTTACCAAATGGTAGTGAGGCCCCTATTGCCTATTTTTCAAGGACCTTATCGAGGGCTGAACACAACTATAGCCAAATTGACAAAGAGGCTCTTGAAACGGTTTCATGAATATGTGTATGGATGAGATTTTACTATTATTACCGATCACAAACCTTTGCTGGGGATTATAGCGGGAGACAAGCCAACGCCCTATATATTGTCACCTAGAATGACTCATTGGTCGGAGTTCTTAGCTGCGTACAATTATAAATTGCAACACCGCCCGGGGAAAGCCATTCCCCACGCTGATGCATTGAGCCGTGCCCCACTTCCGGAAACCGTTGACGACTCATCTCCAACCCTCACGACACTCCAGATTGAAACACTACATTCACTGCCACTAACAACCAGAGACATCGCTATCAAAACGAAATGAGATCCTGTCCTGGCGCGAGTTCTCAGCTGGGTCGAATGAGGATGGCCAGTAGAACAAACCCCTGATGACTTCACCCCTTTCAACAACCGGCAAACAGAACTTTTCTCGCAGAAAGGCTGCATCCTATGGGGAGACAGAGTCGTCATCCCAGAGCAGTTACAACGAGCAGTTTTGAAAGCATTGCATGATGGTCACCCCAGCATCGTGCGTATGAAAGCGCTCGCACGAAGCTACGCCTGGTGGCCGGGCATCGATAAGCAGATCGAAGCCTGGGTGAAGACTTGTCTAAAGTGCCAAGAAGTCAGCAGTGCCCCACCTAGAGCAACTCCAACGGAGTGGGAAACCCCCCCGGGGGCCATGGTCCCGCATCCACATTGACTTTGCGGGACCTACTAAGGGACATACGTTCCTCCTAACAGTGGATGCCTATTCCAACTGGCTCAAAATCCACAAGATGAAGACTACTACAACCAATTCAGTCATCTGCAAATTAAATAAACTATTCGCAACACATGGGCTGCCAGACGTTCTAGTCTCCGACAACGGACCCCAGTTCACCGCCCTGGTGTTTGAACAATACTTAGCGGACCAGGGTATCCACCATGCGCTAACCTCGCCGGTGCACCCTGCAGCCAATGGCAGGGCTGAGCGCATGGTCCAATTTATTAAAAAAAACTCTCCACAAGATGGACTATGGGGACATTGATGACAAACTAAACAGAATACTCCTACTCCAACACATCACCCCCCACAGTGTCACCAAAGAGACTCCAGCTGAACTGTTGATGGGACGCAAGCTCCGCTCCCACCTCGACCGTCTCCACCCTTCCTACATGCCAGAGAAACCCTGTGGATCTAGCGGAAAATGCTGTGAGTTCAAGGTAGGCGACTTAGTCTTCGCTAAAAACCTTTCCGGCGAACCATTATGGGTTGAAGGAACCGTAACCCAAACCACCAGGCCCAGATCGTACCGCATGCAAATATTGGATGGAAAGATATGGAAACGCCATATAGATCAGCTTCACTCTAGGTTGCAACCCAGTTCCCGTGACTCCTGTGACTCTCAAACTGAGGGGGGAGGGGATGTCGAGGGAACCGAATTTGAGATGGTGGAAGGCGAAATCGAAGGAAGTCAGCAGCTCAGCGGATTACCTGAAGAAGAATCAGGAAGGGGGGTTGCCTCGCCATAGAGAAATACCTCAACGGAGGCGAGCCCGCAGAGACCGGAGGACAACAATGACAGAATTAGTGGCACCGAGTCGTCCTGTGAGGATGCAGAACCGCCTGTACAAGATAAATCAAAAAACATTCCACCGAAACCGGACTACAGACAGGAACCGGTGGGACAGCGCAAATCTAATAGACAGTTGAAACAACCTGCATATCCACAGGATTATGTCACGGCACCCCTCAAACGGAACCTAGGGGGAAGGGGTGTTATGAACTAATAAAGGTGTTTTATAAGGTTTTAACAACCTTAAGTAAAAAGCAGGGTTATAATCCTGCACTTCTGATTGGCCGATAATAGTGACATCGGATTGGTCCTTTCTGGGAAATCTGATTGGCTGTTAACGGGCCAACTCTCATTGGTTCAAGGGTTTAACACTTCCATGTCTTTCATTGGCTAATAGGACAGCAGCCAACCCTATAAAAGGGCTGCTGCTGCCCTAGGTGATTGCTCTGTTCAGTATGCTTAATAAAGAGTTGAAGTCACTGTTCACTGCCTCGTCTCCGTTCCTTGCACCCACGCTCAGAACTTAACAGACTGGTTGAATCACAGATCATTGAGTGCTTTTTAATAGAGCGCTTTTGAATTTAGCGCTTACTTAGGAATGAGTTCTTTTCTGGCATGCTGGTCTAGGTCAATTTTCTCTTGAGAGATATGTAATTGAATTTAGAAAGGAATGAGATAATGAAAAATCAGGTTGAGGAAAGTAAGGGAAGGGAAAAATTATTGAGAAAATGATAAAATAGTTATAAGATATGGAACAGAATATAAAGATGAATATATAATTGAGTTTATGTCTGCATAGAGAAGTGATAACCTGGAATCATGCTGTTCTCAAAAAGATGTTTTATTTGTAATATGTTTTGTGAAAACCCAAATAAAATTTTACCAAAAAAAAAAAAAAAAAAGATGTCTGGAAAGAGTTACTAATTCTGTCAAAAGCAACAATGAGAGCTAGTTGTTTTGTCTGTAGTGCATATAAGTTGGGGTCTTTGGAAATCAGCCATTGATTGCTCCTAAAAGCTGGTTGAAGTTTTCTGTGCTTGGATACTAGTAGTTAGCACTGGTCATTAAGCACTAAGGTATCCCTTTGCTGACATGGGGTACTATCCAGTGGTGGTATTCAAAAATCCCAGCAACCAATTTGCTAGCCAGTTTCTGGGTGGGTGTGGCCATGGTGGGCATGGCCTATTGGAACTTCTGCGAGGACAGTTTTTCACCTTTCCCAGGGACTGGAGGTTTCCTAGGGGCTTTAGGAAGGTGAAAATAGCCTTCCTGGAATCTGGAGGCCTTCTGGAAGCTGGAAACAGGCCCATTCCTTAATTCTAGAATTTCCTGGAGAGCTGTTTTTCACCTGCTTCAGGTTCAGAAGCTTCCCTTGGGCCTCGGGGAGGGCAAAAATGGTTTCCTCTGGATCTGGGGGCCCTCTGGAAACTGGAAACAGCACCAAGTCCAGACTTCCAGAAGGCCCATTTTTTATCCTCCCAGAGCTTCTGTGCAGACCCTGCATTTACCTGCATCAAAAATGGGCTATGTGGAGACTTCTGGGAGGGAAGGGGCAGGGTGGGATCAGTTTGGTGAACTATATGTATACTTAATATATGGTTTGCCCAAACCAGTCCGAACTGGCTGAATCCCACCCATGGTACTATCTCTTACTGGGTCTTTTATTCCCCATCCCCCCCAGAGCCCAGGTCTGCATTAAAGTTCAAAAACATTTGGAATATCTGTGTAATTATCTGGGAAATTGGTTGTCCCCTCTTTTGGTGTGGGAATGAACTTTGACTTCAGTATTGGGTAATGATTAGTCTAAGACCTTATACATACATGTCTGCCTAAGGGTCACT
>BHEV01004041.1:0-11265 GCA_004319985.1 Emydocephalus ijimae
TGACAAAGAGGCTCTTGCCGTTGTATCTGCTGTGAAACGGTTTCATGAATATGTGTATGGACGAGTTTTTACTATTATTACTGACCACAAACCTTTTCTGGGGATTATAGTGGGAGACAAGCCAACCCCCAATATATTGTCACCTAGAATGACTCGCTGGTCGGAGTTCTTAGCTGCGTACAACTATAAATTACAACACCGCCTGGGGAAAGCCATTCCCCACGCTGATGCATTGAGCCGTGCCCCACTTCCGGAAACCGTCGACAACCCAGCTCCAACCCTTACGACACTCCAGATTGAAACGTTACATTCACCACCTCTAACAGCCAGAGACATTGCAATCGAAATGAAATGAGATCCTGTTCTGGTGCGAGTTCTCAGCTGGGTCGAATGTGGATGGCCAGTAGAACAAACCCCTGACGACTTCACCCCTTTCAGAAACCAGCAAACAGAACTTTTTTTCGCAAAAAGGCTGCAACCTATGGGGAGACAGAGTCATCGTCCCAGAGCGGTTACAACGAGCAGTATTAAAAACATTGCATAACGGTCACCCCGGCATCGTGCGTATGAAAGCGCTCACACAAAGCTACGCATGGTGACCGGGCATCGACAAGCAGATCGAAGCCTGGGTAAAGACTTGTCTAAAGTGCCAAGAAGTCAGCAGTGCCCCACCTAGAGCAACTCCAACNAAAGGGACATACATTCCTCCTAACAGTGGATGCCTATTCCAACTGGCTCGAGATCCACGAAATGAAGAATACTACAACCAAGTCCGTCATCCGAAAATTGAATAGGCTCTTCGCAATGCATGGGCTGCCAGACGTTCTGTTCTCCGACAACGGACCCCAGTTCACCGCCCTGGCGTTTGAACAATACTTAGCGGACCGGGGTATCCGCCATGCGCTAACTTCGCCGGCGCACCCTGTGACTAACGGCAGGGCCGAGTGCATGGTCCAATTTGTTAAAAAAACTCTCCACAAAATGGACTATGGGGACATTGACGACAAACTAAACAGAATACTCCTACTCCAACACGTCACCCCGCACAGCGTCACCAACAAGACTCCAGCTGAACTGTTGATGGGACACAAGCTCCGTTCCCACCTCGACCGGCTCCACCTGTCCTACGAGCCAGAGAAACCCTGTGGATCTAGCGGAAAATGCCGCGAGTTCATGGTAGGCGACTTAGTTTTCGCTAAAAACCTTTCCGGCGAATCATTATGGGTCAAAGCAACCGTAACTCAAACCACCGGGCCAGATCGTACCATGTGCAAACATGGGACAGAAAAATATGGAAACGCCATATAGATCAGCTTCGCTCTAGGCTACAACCCAGTTCCCGCGACTCCTCTGACTCTCAAACTGAGGGGGGAGGGGATGTCGAAGAAACCGAATTCGAGATGGTGGAAAGCAGAATCGAAGGAAGTCAGCAGCCGGGCGCGATACATGAAGAAGAATCAGGGAGGGAGTTGGCCTCGCCACAGAGGAATACCTCAACAGAGGCAAGCCCGCAAAGATCGGAGGACAACAACGACAGAATTAGCGGCACTGAGTCGTCCAGTGAGGATGCGGAACCGCTTGTACCAGATGTGTCCAAAAACGTCCCGCCGAAACCGGACTACAGACAGGAACCGGTGGGACAGCGCAAATCTAATAGACAGTTAAAACAACCTGCATATCTTCGGGATTACGTCACCGCACCCCTCAAACAGAACCCGGGGGGAAGGGATGTTATGAACTAATAAAGGCGTTTAATAAAGTTTTAACAAATCTTAAGAAAAAGCAGGGTTCTAATCCTGCACTTCTGATTGGCCGATAATAGCGATATTGGATTGGTCCTTTCTGGGGAATCTGATTGACTGTTAATGGGCCAACTCTCATTGGTTCAAGGGTTTAACACTTCCATGTTTCTCATTGGCTAATAGGTCAGCAGTCTACCCTATTAAAGGGCTGCTGCTGCCCTAGGGTTTAGCTCTGTTCAGCATGATTAATAAAGAGTTGAAGTTCACTGTTTCCATCCTCGTCTCCGTTCCTTGCACCCATGCTCAGAACTTAACAAAGGCCAAAACACCTTCCCTCCAGCAATCAACACCCAGATGAGCATAGTCTAACATTAACATCAGACCAACAATCAAGAAGTAAACAGTATACCAATCAAGGAAATGCTAAATATGCTAACAATAAACAGTCTTACCAAAGAACATCCAAGATCACTCCTACCAACACTGACAGGGCAAGCCACTAAGAATATAAACTGAGAGCAAACCTCAATCCTTACTAGCACTGATGATCTTACATAGTTTGGGTAATGAAATATCTGCAAAAAAAAAAAAAAAAACAAGCTCAGAGAGCACCAAGGATTCCACATACCCCTTTTTCATTTATGTTTGGCTGAATCCAATATAAACTGTAGCCCTGGTTTTTTGTTTTGAAACAGAAAGCTTCCAAAGCAGTATGTAAAATTTTATGTCAGAGGCTAGAATATACTATCAATATTATGTATTTCCTTTTCTCATATGCCACTTTGGCAACTTAGACAAATCTTGAATCCAACATAGATTAGGAATTACTGCTAATCTTGAAATTGTCTTCTTTCAAAAGCGTTTGGCTGGTATTTGGTAACTGCTTGTTTTTTGTTTGTACTTTTGAGTCAAGTGTGACTCCTGGCAATTACCTGGACAAGTCCCTGCAGTTTTCTTGGCAAGATTTCAGAAGTGGTTTGTCATTGTCTGCTTCTTAGGGCTGAGAAAGAGGGACTGGCCCTAAGAGAAAAAGAATGACTCTGCTTTAGGCAAGTTTAGAACTCACAGGCTCCTGTTTTCTAACCTGGTGCCTTACCACTATACCAAGATGACTCTCAACTGATTGCGGTCACTTAATTGTAAATAAATGCTTATTTTGTTTCCCTAATTAAAATGTTTGAAAATTAACTTGTACAGAGTCATTTAAGTTTAAGATACTAAATAAATGCAAATTGTATGCTTTAAAAGTACTAATGCCACATTTTAAACTCAATCTGATAACAAAAACAAAAAATCCAAACAAGTTGGAGGTTCTGCAAGTATGTTGCAGCAGGGGGGAACAGCTTCTGTTCAGAATTCTAGCCATTCTTTTCTTCTACTCTTCTGTCTCCATGTCCATGTTTAATAACTGCAGATCTTGGAATTACCGGAGCATGCCAATACCTCTCTTTTGTGCATCAGTGGTGTAACTTCAGTTAAAATTGCAAGGGCATGAAAAAGATATTACCAGAAATACAGAATTTTAGGACTGAACTTTCACAAAATAAGAACTCCAGTAGAGTATAAGAGCCAAGATAAATCCCAAGTCCTCTTTTTGGTGGGGGAGGAATGGAGAGGGTATAGAAGTAGGGTATAGGATCTTCTGATGCCTGAAGTGCCTTAATATGTAATATGCCATAGATATTATAAGCCTGGCAGCTTTAGGCCTCCATTGGGAGGCTATTAATTTTGCATTTTTCTATGAATAGTCATTAAGTTTGTAGTTGGAACATGATTAATTATTTCTTTTCTCTCATCATTGACATTTCTGCTTAAAAGTTGTTTTCACCTAATCTGACCTGTCTCTTTTCTTCCTTTTCTCTCATCCAGCAATCGTCAGCCCACATCTTCTTGGCATCATGCTGGCACTTAGCTAAGCTGGCTAGGTGTCACCACTTTTCCTCCTGGCCTGGTCATTTGTCTCACCTTTCAAACCTGTTTTCATTGTAACTTCCAGAGGAGTTTTAGTTTTAGATATCCTTGACTTTAGCCCAGGCACACATTCACCTATTGTTGGATATACACTTTGGTGAAGTTATATTGAAAACTAGGGGGGTTATTAATAATCAACATTAGGAGGATTGTGTTAAGATTTGCTCTGATCATTTGAAGACAATGGAAGCATGGACAGCAGTCAAAAGGATAGGATGACAAATGCAGTGAAAAACAGATACCAGATTTGTATTTTCAGCAATGCAGCTTGTGTGCCAAATGGGCTTGAGCTGTTACTGCAGTCACAGCTTGCTTGGAGAAAAGCCCACTAGAACTTTTTAAATGCAAAAATAAGCACAGCGGGAGTGGCTTGCAGCAGAAATTGGCCTAGCAGTTGGCTTGTCTTTACATTTGCTATTGTACTTTACAAATAAGGAATTTGTTTTTGACCTAATCTCATACCCAAATTCTCTGTTGAAAGAATGCTATTTATATAATCATTGAAATTGGGGGTTAGCAAATGTATTTTCAGAAATTGCCTTTTCATTTGAAGGTGTTTGACCAGCTAATTTATGGATGGCATGAGCTTTCTTGAAAATGTTGCCCTGACTGGGTGGAAAAACAAACACGAAATGTTTTAAAAGTTTGCCACTAGGAGTATTTAAGTCACAAAAATGGAAAATTCTTTTAATTTATCAGGCCTAACAGCATTATTTCACAGAAGATATGGTGAGTGGAATAAAGTTGTTACCCAGGCTGCCAGTGATTTCATGACTCATGGGATTCTATTGGTTGTTGTTGAAAAAAAACTCCACAAGGAAAGAGTGATCAGAACAATTCTTGTATAGTTGCTATTGCCAGTTTGAGCATCATTGGATCCCATCTTCAAATTGCTCTTCCTTTCAGTGATTTGGATTTGGAAATGTTGGTCAGATCAATATTTGCCAAGCCAGCTGACCCAGCCATCTTAAGAAACGATACTTGGCTTGAACAAAATTCATTCGTATTTGGTCCAGATGTAACCCTGATTGTGCTTAATGCTCGGGGCCATTTTGTTTTCAATGCTGAACGATTTGATGCTTGGATGGGACAAGTTTTTGAATGCCAATAATCCTGTGCGCTCCCAAAATAATTGTCCTCAGGGTGCACCTGCGGCGGCTAAATCTGCACCGGTAGCCGGGAAATTCATCCTTGGTTGTTTGGAGGGCTTCTTAATATGAACCTTGCTGATGGAACTGACAATACAGCTATTCTTCAAGACAATCCTCTGTGGTCTTTTGAACTAGTGGCTCGGGTTATGATAATGTCACCCCAGGGAAACTGGTTTAGAGAAAAAAATCTTAGCAAATTTGACCACAGCTGTATTAATAATAACTAGTGGGGGAAGTATTACTCCAGCTAGACTGAACAAAACTCTTAGACAAATCCATCAAGAGACAGGATCTCAGGATACTGAAGAAGATCAAGATGCTGTGATTGAGGGTTTCCATTGTCATCGTGCCATCTGGAATGAGCAGACCACTGGACAAAACTTTGAAGAGATGTTTACTAATCTTAAAGCAGAAGTTACTAAAATCTCACTGATACTTGGGATTATGGTTGAACAAACAAGAAACAAAATGTTGACAAACTGTAACTCAAGCAATTAGAACATATGAAGATTTTCCCTGGACAGATTAAATGAACATATAAAGAGAGATACCGGAAAAGACAAGATGGCACTGGCAACTACATTTGGAGATACTATTAACAATTTCCATTTGATTGGATGGACTTGTGCTTTTTTTAAGACTGCCCAGCCAGGACATAATGCAAATGCACAATTTCCAAACATTCTTTAAACTACTATTCACCTTCAAATTTTGGCAGGAGTTCAGTCTCTTAAAGAATACCAGGGATTGAAAAATGTGACTATATCAGAAAGGCATATTGTTGATGCCTGGGTTACTCAATATGTTCAAAATTGCCAGACTGGTGTTAATTATTCTGTTCAACAAGGTGCAGCATCCAATGTGGTTGATCATATGAGGCAACTTGACTTGAATTGAACATGACCTCATACGCAGTTCTGTTTACAGAGGGATAACCTGTTGTATGGAAATCCTGAAAAACTTTGTGTCTAAGGTAGAATTAGAATTCACTATCTCCTTGTTTTTAGCTTGCTGCTTTTAGCCACTAAACCAAACTGACTCTTGTTATAATTACTAGCATCTTGGATCCAAATGTCAGAGTAAAAATAGTCCTTTTTCAGGAAAGCTGGACTCTTTGGGACTCCTGTGGCATATCCATGAAAAGCCTACTTTTTATGGGCATAGAAGTGATTTGCTATGGCCTTCTTGGATGATTCTCCAGTCCCAGATGGTCCACCATTCAACTGCTAATCCTGACTCTGTTTGGCTTTCTAGATGAGCCAAGACAAAAACATTGAACATATATTTAGAGATATGTTATCCAAAAGAGTTGTCAGAAATTTATTTATTTATTAAATTTGTATGCCACTCATCTCCCTTTCCATAGAGACTTTGAGTGGCTTACAATATCATAAATTCATAAAATAATAGGACATAGATAAGAACTACACACCAAGAGTACAACAGTATGATGATGGAATCTCCTCTATCACTCCAGCAGCCATTTCAAGCATGGAGCGCCTCCATTGGAGCCCCAAGCCAGTTGGCAGAGGCAAGTTTTAAGGCTCTTGAGTAAGGCAGATCTCACCTCCAGAGGCAAAGTCCTCAAAGCATTGGGGCCACAGCAGAAAATGTTCTACTGGACCACACCAGCTGAAATTCCTTGACTGAAGGGAGTCTTCAGAATACTGAAATCTATGGTTTTAGAGAAATGTAATTGTCCAAACTTCTTTCACTATCTTGAAATGATAGAACTGATAGAACTACAAGCAATTGAAATATATAATGACAAATTATAATAATGCTTTGGAAAATCAAAATGGCTTCTTCCTCAAATAAGTCTCTGAAATTGCATCTGTTTAAAAGCAAATATGAAACTGGCTGATGTTGAAGTTGGACAATACCACTTAATTTTTAAATGTTCACCTCAAGACATTTAAAATTCCACAACCACAATTTATTTATAGTAAACAGTTGTGCAATTTCATGATATCCAAAAGCCGTAAAGAACAGTTGGAGTCAATTCGCAGTCTGAGGAATTGGAATCTGATCTGTTGCTGCTAAGATATGAAGAAGGAAATGTTTGGTTTGAAAAATATAGATCTGCCAGAAAAGTTTGAAAATATGAATATAAGAAATTCTGAGACAATGGATATAATGAAGGATGGACTAGACTCTTGACAAGAGGAATGTTGTGTTCTCAAAGAGAATTCTTCAACAATATATGTTGCAGAGATATTTAAAACAGAATCTTATGAACTTTGGAAATGAGATGCAATTGTTGGGAAAGTTCCCAATTAAAAACCTAAGGAAAGGTTTCATTATTAAAAACCAAATGAGGGTATTTGACCCTGGACTCAGAGATAATGATCAGAGTGATTCATGGTAAATAAGAAAACGTGCAGATGTTCTACAAGTAAATTACAGTAACAGACTGTAAACAGAATGCTTTGAGCTTCAACTTTGCTGTTTTTTTACCTGTTAACTAGTTTTCCCTTCATATATGTAATGTTGACAGGTCATTTGGGTTGCAAATAGATTACAAGCTTATAAATTTTAGACCTGTTTTGCAATAGGGGGAAGCTATTGTTATAATTTGATTTGTCAATGTTCAACTGGGGACATAATTATTGTTTTTGTCCTTTTTTATTTACATTTTTATGTTTTGTCTAGGTTTGTCTGTATTTAATTTTTTTTTTTTGATTTTGTGTTTCAATTTCTTGAATAAAATAAAATTGGACAATAAAAAGAGAGGTCTTTGGCGTTCTGAACATAGTTGTTTTCTTGCAGATACCCAATCCTAGGTTATATTATCAGTGCTAGTATGAGTAATGAAACGCCTGCAGGACCACTCATTTCAATCTGAGCTACAAATATTCTATTCTGTTGGTACAATAAAAAGACATTTAAAATTCCAGATCAAAATGTGTTTCTGGGATTCCACAGAAACTCATAAGTTGTTGATCAATAACAATATTAATTAATATACAGATAACTTCAATTATAGTTTATATATTTATAATTCATTGATTGATTTTAAAAAGAGCATGGTATTCCAAACACATTTTCCAAAGTACTATAAATGTGGTATTCCAATCCAACCACATTTATTATTCTTTGGGGGAAAAAAGCTTAACAAGGCATATACTGTAATACTTAATGGTGTTTTCTTTCTCTCCTCTTTATTGAGGCAATCGTAGCTAACATTAAATCAAGCTATTAAACTATTTCAATGTGTCCAGCTTTCTATTCAATAAAATTGATTTTTCACTTAATTTGATTCAAATCATGAAAAACTCTTCAATTCCTTCTTTTCATGCTTTGGCACCAGGAGAATTTTAATTCTGTAATTCCATATATGCATGCTTACAGAGGAGCGGATTGACTTAGCACTGGGTAGGATTGCACTGTTCATCTATGAAGAAAACCCCTGGTCATCTCCTTAGACTTAATATTATTTTTCAGTGAAAAACAATATCAATTAAATAATGCACACAAATTTCAAACTTGCTGCAACATTATTAAAAGAGATATGTTGGGAGTTTATATTAGCTTATATTTTTCATTGAGTCAGTGCTTTCTAAACATTTGAATAATCGGGATATTAAAGATTGGAAAAACATGCGCCCTTGTTTCTCTACTGATAGAAACCTATATTTAAGAACACCCCATTTTGTCATAAAAGATTAACAGGAGTCAGGTTGTATCTAAGCTTTTCCTTTAAGTGTCTTGCAATCCACACAATTCTAGGCAAAAAAAAGTGAAAAGAAAGCTCTTAGATATTCTTGTCCAAACCCCAGTAATTTGGAACTTAAGACATAAAAACCTTATCATTATTCTAAAAACATTAGAGGTTCTAAAAACATAAGGGGTTCAACACAAAAATTGTGGCAAATTCTCTTTTAAAGCAAAACAAGCAAGTATTGAGATACAAAACATTTATTTAGAAGAAGAAGAAAAAGAAAAGAACAAGGGCAAGCAACAATTATGCAAGCTAATTGTTACCTGCCTAAATAGATTTGGGGGCTTCAGACCATTTGCAAAATAGTCTGTGCAGAGGATACCTGAGGGAATGTGTTGGCCTCTTCTGATTAGATGTTGTACAAAGGACCCCCAATTGAAAGTTCATGTCACATTTTTATGAAACTCTTTAAGATGAGTGAAAGATATCTTCTTAGCGGAAATTACAACATGTTGTATCTTACCTGTACAGCTTGTTTCTGGTGTGTAGGAACTAGGGTAGCAGGAAATTCGTAACTAATACCGGTTTCTTAACACTATACAAAAATGTCATTTACCTAAAGGGCTAACCAGATCTGAAATATAGAAATGGTTGTGCCAAAGAGTTGAAGTACTAAATACTTAAGACGAGGCTTAAATTACTCTATGTTCTAGGCTTGATGTCAATGTAGTAATGGTATTTTTCTTTGTTTGTTTTTGGTAGTCCTCAATAATATACAGGTAGTGCTTGACTTAACAGTTTAGTGACTGTTTGAAGTTACAAACAAGCACTGAAAAAAGTGACCTACACTGTTTTTCATACAATTGTTGCAGCATCCTGATAGTCAATATGATTAAAATTCAGGTGTTTGACAACTGATTCATTTATGGTTGTAGTAGGCCAGAGTCTTGTGATCACCTTTTGGATATTTCTAACAAGCAAAGTTAATGGGGAAGTCAGATTCACTTAATAACAATTGCAGTGATTCACTAAACAATTGTGCTAAGAAAAGTCATAAAATGGGACAACATTATCTTAACTGTCTCACTTAGCAAGAAAAATTTTGGGCTCAATTTGTTGTTGTAAGTCAAGAACTACCTGCAGTGGTGCCAGATGATGTCCACAGGATTCTATAAATAAAACTTGGTTTTGTTTGATTCCAGATTCCTATAAAACAATAGCTTTTGAGAATCTTGTTCAGGTCATTTTTAGGAAATACCTAAGTTTCATCAGAATATAAATATCCTGCAAAAAAGAGAAGCCAACATTGAACTTTGTTATATGTTAATGTGAATTCAGTGTGGGATTATGTAATGTTATCCATTACTGTTTTATTATTAATATATTGGGATAAGAACCAAGACTTCACATAGGAATCTTATCACTGGCTTCAGAAATTAAGCTACCATTGTATTTCTCAACTGCAAGAAAAAAATGCTTTTATTGGTTTCTGTCATTGCTTTGCATGAAGATCTCTTAAAATGATAAGGGAGCACATCATTTTACCATCAGAGTGATCCAGAGTTAGAAGACAACAGTGGCCTGAAGTGATTTCGTAGCTTAAGTATATCCTAAACTGTGGATAAGAAAAAGTCATGCAGCTGAATGGTATAAGATTTTTTTTTAAATCCTTCCATAGAAGCGGACATTATCTGGCCCATCTTCAAGCAGTAAACAATATAGTTTACAGCATTTGCTGTACTTTATTTTCTTTTGAATAATTATTTCCAACAGCAATGTGAAATAATTAATAGTTCTAGTAACAATACTAATACCATTCCCAATTGTGCTATGAATATTCTTTGTCCAGGGCTATTTTTAACATTAGCATTATATTTGGCAGCTACCAGCATTCCAGCTTCCTCATAACGCACAGCTACAAATGGCCAGTCAAAGTTCTTCTTGTGCATTTTAGGGCTCTTAATAGCTGCTTGGTGGCTTCATATGGTTGCCTTTTCCATTTCCCTTAGTCTCCTAGCATTAATAGTCAATGCTGCTCTTCTAACTTGCAGTCCTTCCCTTACCCAAAAGGTATGCTGCTTAAACTTAAAGCTTAGCCATGTTAACAGTTGGATATATAATGTCTTCCCTCATCACCTGAGGCATATAAAATAGTGATATTTTGGGTGCCTTTTTATGATACACGCCCCCCAACAAATGTGTGATGAACACACACAATACTCCTTCCTCCTCCTGTTTCCCCACAACAGGCCTGTGAAGTGAGTTGGGTTTCGGAGAGATCAACTGGCCCAAAGTCACCCAGGTGGCTTTCATGGCTATGGTGGAATTAGAACTCATAGTCTCCTGTTTTCTAAGCTGGTGCCTTCACCACTAGAAGATCAAACTGACTGACAATTGCCATTGTTAAAAATCTAAGCATTTCTTCAAAGCATTGCATGGTTTATGTTAAGTATTGAGCATGGGTAAGAATGAATGGAGACAAGCCTCTGAACGGTGAACTTCAGCTCTTTATTTACATCGTGACTTCTCTGTATAACAGCAGTAACCCCCGCCTTATATAGGCAACCCTTGTAACTTTTAACCAATAACAAGCTAGGAACGCTAGCTTTTGTAACCAATGGGAACTCTCTGTTAAGGGCCAATCGGATTCCCCGGAACGGTCCAATCCGGTCCGGCCGCTTAACAGCCAATCAGAAGTGCAGGGCCAGAACCCTGCACTTACTCCAAGCTCACACTTTAT
>BHEV01004042.1:778-25280 GCA_004319985.1 Emydocephalus ijimae
AAGTGGCTCGAGATTCACCACATGACGAACACGACCACCAAAGCAGTCATCAAAAGACTGGAAAGACTGTTTGCAACCCACGGACTACCAGACGTTCTGGTATCCGACAACGGGCCCCAATTTACCGCGCTGTCCTTCGAGCAGTACCTGGCTGACCGCGGCATCCGACATGCGCTCACCTCGCCTGCGCATCCTGCCACCAATGGAAGGGCTGAGCGCATGGTTCAATTCGTCAAAAAGACTTTGCAGAAATTAGACTACGATAACATCGATGACAAAATCAACCGAATCCTCTTTCTACAACACATCACACCTCACAGCGTCACCAACAAAACTCCCGCCGAATTGCTAATGGGACGCAGGCTCCGCTCCCACCTCGACCGGTTACACCCAGCTTATGAGCCGGAAAAACCACTCGGATCCAGCAGCCGATGCCGTACCTTCCAGGTAGGCGATTGGGTATACGCTAAAAACCTATCGGGTGATCCGCTGTAGGTAGAAGCAACAGTAATACGTGTAACCGGCCCGAGATCCTACGTTGTAAAATGCCTTGACGATAAAATTTGGAAATGCCATATCGATCAATTACAATCACGGCTCCACTCAGGCATTTCTGAACTCCCTTATGACCAAACTTGAGGGGGGGGGAGATACAGAAGAAGACGAAATTGAAATAGAAGAAAACCCGTTCGAAAGGAACGATAGTGGAATAGAGACACAGGAACGGGAACCAGAGACAGTAGTAGGTCTACCTCAGGGAGTTACCGAAAATATCAGAGAGGACGAAAACGTGAACGCTGAACCTGAAGAAACCCCTTCGCTAAAGAACGATCTACCTCAGCAGAAGTGCAGCCAAACGCAAGACACACAGCGAAAATTAAACAGACTAATAAAGCAACCGTCCTATCTAAAGGACCATGTAAGTGCGCCCTGTAAAAAGAAGCCAAGGGGAAGGGGTGTTGTGAATGCATAGGATTTTAATAAAGTTATCTGGAGCTTGGAGTTAAGTGCAGGGTTCTGGCCCTGCACTTCTGATTGGCTGTTAAATGGCAGGATCGGATTGGCCCGTTTAGGGGAATCTGATTGGCCATTAACAGAGCTTTTGTATTGGTTCAATGGAGCTAGCACTCCTGAGTGGTTAAATAGTTATTGGGTTGCCTTTATAAAGAGGGTCTTAGCTGCCCTTGTTTTGAGCTGTCACTATGTAAATAAAAGAGTTGAAGTTCACCATTTAACCGGCTCGTCTCTATTCGTTATCGCCCATGCTTCAAACTTGACACTTATATCTATTATCTTGTAAGCAATTGACAAATCAAAATAAATAAAAATAAAATGAGTCAGTAATAATCTAATAATTTAAGCAGGTTTCATTTTCAGGGGCACATTTAGCTTCCATTTTGAAATGAAAAATAATGCTTTTTTCTGCAATGTAGTTTAACTATACTTTATTTTAATTATATGTCATCATGAATTTGAAAATAGCTTTCCTGTAAATTCTAGTGTTGAGTGTAAAGTAGAAAAAAACTGTCTGTCTGTCTGTCTATCTACCTACCTACCTACACACACACACACGTGTGTGTGTGTGTGTGTAATGTGTACATGTAAAATGTAATTTTGTTTTTTCAATGTGAGTATCATGCATACTGGAATTGCCCTCTGGGGCTGTTTTTTATAATGAAATAAAATAAATAATTATGTATGAAGTTAGCAAAAATAAAAGGGCTAGAATACTCAGAAAAATAAGCAACTGTCAATACTTCTATGTTTTAGGAAAGAGACCAAAACTTAGTTGACATTATTATTGAATTTAATATATTTTGCATACTGTAGTCTATAGGTAATGTTTCCAATATTTATTATCTAATACAGTGTTCAGTGTGAGTTTGCCTTAATCAAAGTATATTAAATGAGAAAAAAGCAGCCTTGTTATTATCATCAGCATTTTTGAAGTTCCACATTTTCTAGAAATACTACAATGTTGCTAGTACCTTTCACAAATCATGGAGAAGCAGGTTAATGTTTTTTTAAAATTTAAGCATTTTTCCCCTAAAATAAAGATCTCCAGTTGTCTTATGCTGGTGAGCACATACGCAATTTTGCAAACATGTTGTTGCTCCCAAAACTGGTGGCCCAGAGAGGTGCTTGCTTATTCTGAAATTGGAAGCCATGGAAGCCATTTATTTGATTGTTAGTTTGTATCCCACTTTTATTACTTTCCAGAAATGACTCAAAGTGGCAAATATACCCAACACACCTTCCTCCTCCCATTTTTCCCACAACAACCCTATTAGAAGGACTGAGAGAGTGCGATTGACTCATATGTCACCCAGTTGGCTTTCATTGCTAAGTGGGATTGGAATAGTTTCCTGCTTTCTAGCCTGTTGCCCTCATCATTAAACCAAACTGGCTAAAGCGGCGTCTGGAGTTATATATCGGATGATTTTAAAGTAGTGACTTTCCTTTTTGCAGCCAGAAGGCTGCGATCTGACCTTTTTTTGAATTTTTCTGCTTTCAGAGAATCCAGCCAAAAGAAATGTGCCCGTCTCGAATGAAGGCTGAGCAAAAAACTGGGGACACTAAGGAGGAGCCTCGAGGAGGAGTGTCCTCAGAAATCAGCTCTGCCTTTCTGATGAGAGACCGAAGCACCTCATGCTTGGATGCTCTGAACAGCTCATCTGGAGAATAGTCTCCTGCTTTCTAGTCTTGCTAGAATTAAACCAAACTGGCTTTTCATAGTTTGTTTACCAGAATTCTGCCTCTGTATCCTGTCTGCAGCATGCTCTTTTTTTCTGGGCAGATTAGGCATGCTTCACATTGTTTTCATTTTCTAAGAAAGTTTATAGAGCCCATTTGAATGGGACCAAGCATATACTGAGAAGTAAAAGTGATAACAGAGGCTCGTGATTTAGCTTTGCAGTATGCCATTTCCCATTGTGTGTTATGCTCAGGATAAAGTGAAGCAGAGAACGTACAGGGGGAGCTTTTTCCATGGATGCTAGTTTAGACCTCAATTTAAAAAAAATAGTTGAGTAATCATTTGTATTCCTGGTAGACAGCAAATATGGTGTTTGAGTATTCTCTTTTATCTCAGCAGGGTATGAAGGAGACAAAGCACAAATGGCTTCACATTTCTCAGATTATCATTTTCTGGTCATTATACTGGAAAATATTTACAAGTTTTAATGCATGAATAAAGTGTGGGGGTGTGTATGCATGTATATTTGTTGTTACATTTCTGTTAATAACGCATTCAGGTTTCATTGCTATGCTGTAATATTGGAGACTACATTCTAATCTTCTCTCCTTTAACTTTCTCTTAGTGGTTGACCTCCTATACTGGCGAGACATTAAGAAGACTGGTGTGGTGTTTGGAGCCAGCTTGTTCCTGCTTCTTTCTTTAACAGTATTCAGTATCGTGAGTGTGATTGCTTATATTGGCTTGACCCTCCTGTCAGTGACCATCAGTTTTAGAATATACAAAGGAGTTATCCAAGCAGTCCAGAAGTCAGATGAAGGCCATCCCTTTAGGTAAATATTTGTGCTTTTCCCTATTTGTAATTAATTATATTTGCTGTAGAACGGGAGATAAATGGCCTTTGGATTTTTTTAACAATACTTGAAGTTGGAAAGTAAACTACTTACTTTGAACTCTGGACTACGTTCAATATTATGTAACTGGATTTCCATTCAACTGGTGAGCTTTCACACAGAAGGCTAGAGAAACAGCCTAATGTTTTAATATTTTAGTTATTTTTCGATTAGCTTTATAATTCAAAAACTGCCCAGAGTCACTTTATGGGGGAACATGGGTGGTATAAACATTTAATGAATAATGATAATAATAATAAATATAAGTAAAAGCTTAAATGTCTAACATATGTCAAAGGTACAGTGATTTGTGTTGTCAATAGATAATCTGGGATTGTGCAGTCCCAAGGACTGTACATACATGGTTCCCATGAATTTTACAGATTATTTATTGAATGAGTGCCGTCTTCCATATTTTTAAATGGGTCTGTTGCTTTGCCAGTACTGACTGGTTGTCTTTCTTGCTTTATACATCTTAGTTTGTCACTGATCCACTCTGCAAATCATTTTATTACATAGATGGATGTATTCTACAATGAAAGAATGGGAATAATGTATTGAGTCTATTGGTTTTCCCCAAATTTTAATTACCTTGGTAGCTTAGCTAATTCTTTTAATGTCAAGAGATGATGGGAGTTTTGAGACAAAGCCTAAGGTCAACAATTAAAATTTAGATACCTATTTTTAAAGGTCTCCATTTTCATAATATTTCAAGTAATGAGGGTGAGGATACAGTGACACCTTGGATTTTAAAAGATTGCTGATTGTTGCTTCGGATCTTAATGATTAATGAACAAAGTTGTTTTTTTCCCTTGCTGCTGTAACATGACCCCTTTGAAACAAGACTTGTACAACAATTATCTAGAGAGCAAACAACCATTTAAATGGTCAGATGTGATAAAATAAGAGTTTAGTTTTGAGACACACTATGCACTTAATCCATTAACAATGCAGATGATTTGCGTAGAACTCCCAGTGTTATATTATGCAATTTATATTAACATCTCCAATTAGGTTATATTAAAAATCACACCATATTTATAACAAGAACCTGATTAATTAATTAATCACTGATGCAATGCTACAAATTGGATGATAGGCCCTTAAATTAAGTTTCCTATGTGGCATCATTTTTATTTAAAAGTACTTGAAAATGATTTTGGGTAAAAAAAACTATCATAGCAGCAGAGAACTTTGAAGACTACATAAAGTTAAGGGTTGGTTTATTAAAATTTGTTAGCTATATTAATATGGTTCCTATTAATGGATAGCGTGTGTGTATAAACATGCTAAGTACATATGTATGCATACTTTTTAAAAAGTTCTATTTTAGTTTTAATACTGGATTTTTAATTTTTGTTTTGATTAAGATAATTTCAATTAAGTTTTCCATTAATGCGTAAAAAAATTGCTTCCCCTTTGTCAGCCATTGTTAAATGGTCAGGCTTTCTTTCATATGTCAGTTACTGGAAATAAACCCAAAGATTGCAATTTAACAGTTTGGAATAATTTGTGAGGGGCAGATGCTATATTTATTGGAGGCATGTTCTAAAGGCTTGTCCATCTGAACAATTCTTTGGTAATGTAACCTTTCCTTCATTTTCATTGTGCTCTGATTGAGAATTTGGAGAGCTTAAAAACTCTGTTTTTAAGTGTATTGAAAATAACATATTTCCTCTTCCAGTGCTTACTTGAATAGAGATGTCACTGTGTCTGAGGAGTTTGTTCAAAAATACAGCCATGTTGTGCCTGGTCATCTCAACAACACAATTAAGGAACTCCGGCGCCTATTCCTAGTGGATGATTTGGTGGATTCTCTAAAGGTAAAAGATTTAATTTCCCATCTTAGCTTAAGAATTGTATAAAATGGAGAAACAGATTGGCTTGAGGAGACATCTGGCAGTAAGTAGAACTCAGCTAACTCTTGTATAATAACTAATCTGACTAATCCTGAAAAAAGTATCACCCAGCTAGGCTGAGGACAATGTAAAATGTGAAACTGGCTCTGAGACAAACTAAGCAAGCAGTTCCGCTGTTTGTGGCTTTTTGCAACTTGTTCTATAGGGAATTAAAAGAAAAAGAAGCAAAAGATGTGAGCTTTTGCATCAAATATATTTAAATGTGGACTTTACAGACCTTGGCTATATCAAAATAACACTGGAAAGTAAACCAGAATTTTATAATGTATTATTTATACCAAGTTAGGCAATTTATGAGTTGGGATAGTTTGCAGCCCACCAAAGCACCTTAAGTTTGTATTGCTAATATAGTTAAGTTGCAGAATTGCTTTGAGCTTTAAGCGGATCTTCCATACAGTATAGTTTCATTTATTTATTTATTTTTGTTTCAGTTTGCAGTATTGATGTGGGTGTTTACCTATGTTGGTGCCTTGTTCAATGGTTTGACATTGCTGATACTAGGTGAGTTCGCCTTTTTTAATTTCAGAAAACAAAATCCAAACTATTATTAATAAATCGCATGATAGTTCTGATGGCTGATGAGCCTACTAAACTCTGGGAAGTTAATAGGGAAATCTCGAAAATAAAACATTATTACATATAATCCTTGTTTGGCAACTGCCTTGGACAGCATTGCAGTTATGGCACTGTTGAAAAAGTAACTTTGCAACCTATGCCCATATTTACAAATGAGAGAGAAAGAGCTTTTCTCAAACATGCATTTGTCATTGCAGTCAGTACTGGTCATTGCAGTCAGTACTTTGTCATTGCTGGTTGTTCTGTGCCAGACTCACACCTCCACCCCCACCCCCAATGGAGAGAAGAGGTTATTGCTGAAACCAGTGTATTTGTTTCTGAGCTGCTTTTCTTCACAGTACAGTGCATCCCTAGAAAGTGCTAGACAAGTTACAGGCGGTCCTTGCTTAACTACTATTCATTCAGTGACCAAAAGTACAGTATCAACGAACAATGGGACTTATGACACATGCCCAAAGTTACAATTGTTATAAACATTCTTTTGCTGTCAAGGAGGCTGTCTGAAAAGTTCTATTCTGAAGGCCAAGCAGGATTCTGGCATGGAGTGTTTGCAACCAGCCTGGCTTCAAAAGTCGCATGTTACAAATGTTCCATGACAAAATCCTGCTTGGATTTTGGGACTGAGCTTTCTGCACATAGAGGGGAAGGGAACACTAGCACTGGGAGCTTGGATTATGAAGATATGAACTTTTTTTTCCAGCCCAGTGCTGGAATTCACTTCAGCAAACTGAGGAGTGCTGTCTGCCCTCCTTCAGCAGGTAGCTCTTTTGCTCTGTCTGCTTAACATCCTACAGTATGTGGTGGTACAGTGACTACAATGGGAAGAGTTGGGATTGTGGTCATTGAGTGGAACGGTCATCTGGCATCTCAATTGGCCACAACCACAACTCTGGGCTCAGTTGTGGTTATAAATTAAGGACTACCTATAAGAAGCTCAGTTTTGTGACCTTAATTACATAGGCTCCTGCTGCTGCATGACAAAACCCTAATCATTTTCACTGTGAAGACATTTTTGCCTCCTAAGGGCTTGAACCCATGAAGAATGAGAGCACTAGGCAAGGAACTGGCATGAACACATCTCTTTCAATGCATGTTCACAATTGGGTATCTACTTAACTCTTTGGTAATCCCTTCCTCTCCAATAAATGTAAACAAAAGATTAATCCTCTTGCTAATTATTCAATCAAAGTATGTATTTCAAAGAGCTATAAGATTTGCTCTTTTACCTGTTTTTTCTCATGAGACAAATTCTGGAAATCTTTCCCACCATTTGGGCTCACCTGCCTGATTGGAATTGAACCTGTCTAAAGTTTAAAGCAAAGGAAAGCTGAAGTAAAATGCTAAGTATAGTGACCACTTCACTGAACAACTGAGTTGCCAGTCCAATTGTAATTATTAAATGAGGACCATGTGTAATAGTTAAAGATAATCTGAATCAGCAAAACAGCATTCATGGGCAACACCTAAAAACTATTCAAAAAAACAATAGCTGGAATTGTATAAGGTTGCCAGTTCCAAGATCTCAAGTGGAGATGCTAAAATTTTGTAAGATTTTGAAGTTGAAAGTTGAAATCCCATGAAAGTACTTGTAACACTTTAGAGATTTAAGGAAAATAACAATCCCCAAAAGGAAATGGCATTAATGTTAATTTTTGCTGAATAAATTATTGAAAGTCCATTTTGAGTGAAGATAAAATATTGATATGGGGTATTCATATTTTTTCACACAACTGTCTATCTGTAGTTACAACAATGATTAGTATTTCATCCACATACATAATCTGGTGCCCAGTTTGCGATAACTTTCAGGTGTTTTTCATATTTTTAAGTTAAGTGTATTTCTGTTCTTCCAGCGCTGATATCACTTTTCAGTATTCCTGTTATTTATGAGAAGCACCAGGTGAGTAAGCAGTTGTGGCATGCTTATTGATAATATAACTGGAAAATTAAGGATACAAAGAATACATTGTGTATGAAAAGATGAAGAAGATTCTAGAGGACAGTGGCCTCTACTATTCTAAAGGACAATGGCTGCACTATTCTAGTTTTAGCAAGAGTTAAATAAGACATGAAAGGCCTTTTTAAAGAGGATCATCCTATCTGGGCTACAGAAATCCAAGCAGCCACTATTTGAAACAAACAAGCATATGCCATTGCTATTATCTAGTGGTTATCTTGACTTTTGTGCCTCAGATGTGGCAGTCCTAGGATTGATATTAAAAGTAAAGAGACCATGTGCCTTTGATTTGAAAACAGCTCAAATCATTTGGAAAATTCATCTGGTTTGGATTTCTTCTTTCAACATCAGGGATCCCTTCCTTTACATTGTTTATTATAGCTGAGCAACTCTTAAGTGAACTTAAGAAAGTATTTTGTAACTAGTTGACATGTTTTATCTCAGAACTTTACAAGGTACTTTTCCCTCAAGAATCCTATTTTTTTAGTAAAAACGACTTCCTCTATATATGATAGAAATGGAAATATCTTCAAGCATTATTTCAGTATATTTGTAATAAGATATTGCACAGTCATAAACCTAAATATTTTTTGTATAAAATGTTAAATAAAAAGTAGTTAAAATATCATAATAATTTCATGCTTCTAAAATCGAAAAGGTTGATGAAATAGCTATCAGTTTTTTCTTTGGAAAATCTGTTTATTCAATATTTTTCAAATGATAAAACACCACAGTTGTGGAGCAACCAAGAATTAATATGTCAAAATTCAAATCTGAATGATTGGGATTGAATAAACTAAGGCAGGTGTAATAAACTTTCTAATAACCAGGAATCCATAACTTTTAGGTGTTCAAGGTTTGCAGTATCTCAGCTATTTTTCCTTTGTGGGTAATGTATTGAGATTTTTAAGTTATAACCATCCTAAATCTTTTCTAGGGCTTACACCTCAGTCTTTGGTAAATGAAGTGCAGAGATCTAGTTTGGTGTAGTGGTTAAGGCATAATGCTGAAAACTGGGAGACTGTTCTTACACCTTAAGCATAAAGCCAGGTTGGGTGACTTTGGATCAGTCACTTTTTCGTAGCCCTGGGAAGCAGGGAGTGGCAAAACACTGATGAAAATATTTCCAAGAATATTTGGTGGTTATCAAAAATCAAGATTTACTCAAAGATGTTGTATTGTTTCCAATTGTGTAACTTCTTGTGGTTTCCTTGATTTCGTCTTAATGAGATGCTAATCATATCATGGTTTTCCAGGATGTAGAAACTAACCAATTGAAATGATATTTTAACTTGTATTTCAGACTCAAATTGACCATTATGTGGAACTTGTAAACAAGAATGTGAAAGATGGAATGGCAAAGTAAGTTTACTGCATTCTTGTAGCTACAGGTAGTCCACAGGTTACAGTGGCAAATTGGAACCAGAATTTTTATTGCAAAACAACATGGTCATAAAGAGCAACATCATATGACCACATGGCTTAGCAATAACAATCCATTTGCTAAGCAGGATGAGGTGGGAACCCCACACAAGGACCAAGGAAGGGTGCACTTGAAGGTGCGTCAAGGATGCAGGTGTTGGAAAACAGGTGTGGCCATGAACAGATGCTACATAGTTGTGGATGGCCATGGGGACACATTGGCAAGTGGGGGTGCTGTGGGTGGGTGCACACTATGGAGGGCAGGCAGGTGGTGCTATGGAGTAGGAATTCCCTGAGATCTCTTATTCTGTAGCAGGGCTTCTCTGGAGAAAAGATGGGAATGACGTGCAACATTCATTTCTCATTGACTTTGCTGTGGGATAGGAGGGAAGGTTGCAAATGACAATCACATGATTGCAGAATCCTACAACCAATCTAATTGCAAGCCAGTTGCTAAGTGCCCAAATCGCAGTCAAGTGACCATAGTGGTGCTATGATGGCTGGAACTTCAGGGAGTGGTTGCTCCATTGCAGCTTGGAATGGTTATTGAGCAAGTGGTTGCAACTCCAAAACAAATTGGAATTTCCAAAGTAACTTCCAAACCAAGCTATAGACATGACTGTAATAAGTATGTTCACATATAGACATAAGTGACCATGGTCATTTGATATATCTGGATCTATTTTATTTTCGGGCACTTTAAGGAGATGCAAACAGAGTACTTCTGTGAGGTGTAAAGCAATTTCAAGTGTTGGCACACTTTTAAGACTGGTGGATAATTAATGAATTAGATTGTAAGCAATCTAGATTGGCTTTTCTTGTATAGTTACTTGGAAAACAAGGTGTGACTTTTTTGAAACCAATATTTTTCCCCCCCTACAGGGTTCAAGCTAAAATTCCTGGACTGAAGCGTAAAACTGAATGAAATCAAGAAGCAACTTTTATTAAAACAAATCATCTTTTAAGTGGGGATGGGAGGCATATTCATTTGGATTATATGGGGAGGGTCAGGGAATAGCAAGCCTTGACATTGCAGTGCAATTTCACAGATCTTTATTTTTTAGGAACAGTGTTTCAGAGGGAGGAAATAACCTGTTCTTGACTGCTGTGTGTATGTCCATCCTAAGTATTGTAAGCTGCTACATATGGATTTAAACCTAATCCTGTTTGCTTCTCCCATATGCAGCACAGGTTAACCTAACCAGTTGGAGAGCTGTACATTTTATGCTTTGGCCAAGAATAGTCTTGTCGTGTTTCAAGAGGGGTTAGTGTATGGAAAACATTTCCTTTAGCACTGTTTCTGGTTTGTGTTGATTGATTGCAGATTTTCTAAAATGAAATGTTTAGAATTTGCCATTAAAGCAAGCTTGAAAGGTCTTGCCTTGTTGGTATCAAGTTTAGCTGTACTGTGCTTTTAATTCTACTATTTTATCAATTGCCAATATAAAATTAAATATATAGTGTGTCACAGCTGCTTAGGATGTCCAGCTCCTCCATAGTGATTGAAATACTAGATAAATGAACTGAGGTTTTTTTTGAGCTCCTTAATACTGTATATTAGCTTAAATTTTCAGAAAAAAACTAGTACCTATTAAAACCAACTCTGCACATTACAGTTTCTGCCATCTCCTTTGCTGCACAAACTCCTATAGTCTATTTTAAGTAAACAACTTTACAGTTCTCAAACTCTGAATCTGTGGAATGAATTTCTGATGGTGTGATCCTCAGATCCTTGCAGGCAGAACAAGGAACCCTCAGCATGTTTGTTTTCCATTGTGCTTGGAATCCTCAGCATCTGTGCATGGGTCAGTGGATTGTACCCTGATGCTGCAAATGCGATTTGGACATTTCAAATACATGTGGGGTTTAAGCTGTATTGAACTACGTCTGTGGGATGCATTGTGAAATGTAAAAAGAAAATTTTGAGTTATCAATAAAGTGTATGGACTCATATGATGTGTAAATCTGATTGCACTTAATATGCTATATCATCATGCTTCACAACTCAGCGTAAGGAACAATGTCACTAAAAATGATTTATACCCAACATTAGGAATTTTGTTGGTCTGGCTGACTTATGAATATGCGCATTACTGCTTGATTATCCAGTAAAGCCATAGTTATATTCTAGTTTAGTACCACCTTAATTCTCAATAGATTTTGCTGAAAAGTAATCAGAATTTTGTTATGTATAAATTTTAGTATGACACATAAAATGTATCCTAACCAAAATGAAGTAGCAAGCTAAATGCAATTTTACATGATGCAATTGTATCAATTTGGGGAACATGTTCTAACTATATTAAATGTAGTATATCGAATATTACCATCATGCCAATCTTTTTAGTAACAATTCTAAGGAATATGTTTGCTTGAGACAATGTGATAAAAATGGTAGAATATTAAAGTACTTTAAAAACTTTGCCCTGGAATAAGTCAACCACTAATATTTTCCTCTTCTCCCATGAGCGCTTCAGAGCATCCAGTGATGGGAAGGTGCTTCAGTCTCTTCTAGGAAGGCTGGGCTTAAACTTGTGGATGCTCCTCCTTCTCCACGAGACTCCTCCTTCGCGTCCCCAGTTTTAGTTCACCCTTTCTTCAGACAGGTTGTGTTATTGTTTTCCTGGTCGGAACAGAACACTGGCGATTTAGCTGATTTATTTCTCAGGTCAGGTACCATAGTTTGTCACCAACTACCCCCACTACCCCTAGGAACCTCCAAAAGTCATTTCACTCATTTTTTATGAGCGTTCCAGCCTCCTGAGGCTAAAGCCTCATAAACGCGGAGGCTTACGTTTCAGATCTGCCCTGAGACTAAAAGCCTCTCGTTTCAGAGCCACTGCCTTAAACTTCTCAACAAGGAGGCTTATCTCTCCGATCTCCCAGCCAGCTGAGTAAATGCTCTGTCCCTTCTAGGCTAGAAGCCTCAATTTAAACAGTGCAGCCTTTTTTTCCTTTTATTACGAGGCTTTCCCTGCAGAACACCTCAGGGCAGGGAATTAGCCCCTGCGCCTTCCCGCTGAGCTGTTTTGCTTTCAGCAGGCTGGGCAGTGATAGCTGCTTTCATTTTCATTCTGCCACGAGGTGGCTGCCATTTTAAAGGCCACGTGATTAAATTTGCTGAGTAATTGTAACTGCCTGTGAGGCAAGTTACCCAACAAGGTTTCCCTTCTTGGGGACCTGGGATGGGGAGGTTCCTACCACCAGTCCACTGGGTGATAGAGGAATTGAACTGCTGGATTCCACAGGCAATAAATGCAGCTAAACTGATCTAATCAGTTACAGACCTCTGTGCCCTCATATAGGTGCTGGGTCTGGAGGGGGGTGTTCTGGTCTCCATATTTGATATTACAAGTACTTTATTCAAAAATTGACTTGATTCTTAAATTCTACAAATATTTAAGTCGTTAAATGTGTGTGTGTGTGTGTGTGTGTTTATGCGTGAATATATAGAGACAACATTTGCTAAAGGCATCGTGGAAACTATTCCAGGATCCCCTGCCCCTTAAGGGAGTAGGTCCCTAGGTGTTCCAGCCACCTAATTTCATAACCTCTTTACATTGCTAATCTATCAAAGGCATTATCATGGCCAGCAACTACAACCCCTAACTGCTAAAAATAGAGATAAGTCCACGGAGCCCAAAAAGACCTCTAAGGCAGCAGAGAAAGATCCATGCAAACACCATCAGGCATTAGAAAGGCAGGTGGAAAAACGTACACAAGCAGCTGTACAACCCACCTCTTCACCGCGCATCATACCCTCTACCTCACAGGCCCAGAACCCTCCAACCATCCCTCTGGATTTATCCAGAAGGAGCAGCATATCAATACAATCTCCCCAGGAGGCTCTTTCAGGGGATGGAGGGCAATCCTCGACTTAAAACGTCTAAACCAATTTTTAGTTTACCGAAAATTTAAAATAACCACTCTCCAATCCAGCTTATTCAGCATCAGAAAGAAGGATGCCCGTACCTCCATAGACCTCACGGAAGCTTACTTACATATGCCAATTAGGCCCTCACATTTCAAATTTCTTCGTTTGTGTTACAACATCCATTACGAATATATTGCTCTCCCATTTGGCCGAGCTTCAGTTCCCAGAACTTTTACAAAGGTCTTGGCTGCCTTGGTAGCATCACTCAGAGATAGGTCCATCCGACTTCAATGCTATTTGGATGACATTCTGGCATCTTCCATCAATCAAGCAAATTCGAACATTCAAACCCTACAACAACATGGGTTCTCACTGGTCAAAAAGTCATTTAACACCCTCTACTAGACTCATTCACCTTGGTGCCATCATTGACACTCTGGAAGGCAAAGTTTTCCTCTCCCCTGACAGACAAGAAAGCATTAGAGATTTGGCTCAACAGATCAGAACTCTTAGGAAAGTACAACTGTCTCCTTTCTAAATTGCTCGGAAAAATGATTTCTTGTATTTCTATTCTCCCTTGGGCCCAGTTCCATGCAAGAACCCTGCAATAGTTCCTGTTGCCATACCAACACGCCAGAGACGACACCAAGACTCGCGTAAAAGTTCCATCAACCGTCCTCAGTTTTCTACAATGGTGGACACGACCCGAAATCAACAAGGAATGCTCTTTCAAGGATCGATTGTTACAACAGACGCCAGTCTAGTGGGATGGGCCCCCCACTTCCAATCACATACAGCGCAAGGCCTTTGGACGGATTCAGAGAAGGCACACAATATCAACTGGCTAGAACTGAGAGCAGTGTACTTGGAGCTCCGACAATTCCTCCCACATCTCCATTGCAAACATGCTCATCTTAACAGACAACATAACTACAAAGGCCCATATCAACAACAAGGGGGCACTCATTCCAATCTACTAATGAGGGAAGCAGAAAGACTATTCCTGTGGGCCGAAACCCATCTTCTTTCTCTAAAGGCAGAGCACATATCTGGAGTAGCAAATGTACAAGCAGATTGGCTCAGCAGAGCCACGTTAGACCAACCAGACTGGCGTCTGGACCCCCAAGATCTTTCTGGAGGCTACTCTGAGGTTGGGCCAACCAGTTGTCGACCTGTTTGCTCCCCACTCAATGCACAGCTTCCCCGATTCATTTCTCATTACCCATCGCAGGGAGCAGAGGATGTGAATGCCCTCAGATGTCACTGGCGCACTGGACTGCTTTACGCCTTTCCTCTCATCCCTGTGATCCCCAAATTGATTCAGAAGTTGCTGGAAGAAAAAGCAGACCTACTATTAGTGGCTCCTTATTGGCCAAGGCGAGCATGGTTCGTGGACCTGAAGGACCTCTTGAAGGTACTACTGTGGAGGATCCCATCATCAGTCATATCCCTGTCTCAAGGCCCAGTGTTACACCCGGACCCCCAATGGCTAAACTTAGCTGTATGGAAGTTGAACAGCGACGTCTGAGAGATGAACACTTTCTACTCAAGTTATTCACACTATTCAGTTGGCTCAATGTCCTTCGACGAACTGAATCTATAAGGCCACCTGGTCTAGCTTCTGCCATTGGTGTCAGAGGGTTCAGATCGACCGCACTTCCCCATCAGTAGCGCAGTTATTAGAATTTTTACAGGATGGCCTAAGCAAAGGGTTATCACCCAATACTCTGCGGAGACAGGTGGTGGCCCTGGCTTTGGTCATATCTTGGGATGATCTTATCTCCATATCTCATCATCCTCACATTCACAGTTTTCTGCGCTGTGCCAATAACTTGAGGCTCCCCATAGTGCACCAATATCCAACTTGGGACTTAAATAAGGTACTATTGGTCCTTACTACAGGTCCCTTTGAGCCACTAAGGACCACAACACTTCGATTTCTAACCTACAAAATAGTTTTCCTGATAGCAATTACATCTGCCTGAAGAATCTCCGAACTAGCTGCATCATCAGTGCACAAAGACTTCTACATTTTCCATTCGGATAGAGTGGTTCTCAGACCAGATCCCTCCATCATTCCAAAAGTTAATTCGGCATTCCATAGAGCTCAAGAGCTGGTGCTCCCAAATTTTTGCTCACGTGCATCACACAGGCTCGAACACCAATGGCACTGCTTGGATGTAAGAAGGGCCTTACGCATCAACATAGAGCGCATGGCACCTTCCAGAAGGACAGAAGCCCTCTTCGTGTCCTTTCAGCCTAACAACCCGGGGTGCAAGGTTTCACCCTCTACCATAGGTAGATGGCTAAGGGCCACCATCGCTAAGTCGTGTGACTCTCACTCGATACCAGTGCCCCAAGGCATTACCACTCACTCCACCAGGAGTGCAGCCACCACAGCAGCCTGGGCGACCCAAGCTACAATAGAGGAGATTTGCCGAGCTGTAACCTGGGCTTCTCCATCTCCATATATCAGAAATTATAAAATTGATGTATTTGTTTCTGCTGAGGCTTCATTTGGTAGGTGAGTTCTGTAGCAAGTTATTTCAGAGACAGGTCTGCAACCCAGATGGAGTCCCTCCCTTAGGACAGTGCCAAGCTTTGGTATGTCCCATCACTGGATGCTCTGAACAGCTCATGGGAGAAAGGGCATTGGTTCTTACCTGATACGCCCGTTCTCTGTGAGCTGTGAAGAGCATCCAGCCCCACCCTTTCATTCTGGTAGGGGGGTCTGTTCCGGCCAGGGTTATTACATAGGCTGAAGCATATAGAGTATCAATACTTCGGTTTTGCAAAACTGGGAACGCTAAGGAGGAGTCTCGAGGAGGAGGAGCATCCTCAAGCTTAAGCCCAGCCTTCCTAGAAGGGACTGAAGCACCTTTCCATCACTAGATGCTCTTCATAGCTCACAGAGAAAGGGTGTATCAGGTAAGTATCAACACCCTTTTTCCACAAGAAGCAGACTGTTCCTTCTTTCCAGTATGCTGAATATTCCCAAAGAAAAATCTGGCATCAGTTTTCAAATAATAAAACTTTTACTGAATTATTTAAAAAATAAATTCATGCAGTACTATTTCAATTTACATTATAATACAGCATCAAATTTAAGCATAAAGTTCTAAATGATATAAACAAAATTTCTTCCAAACACAAATATATTATTCATCTTCAATTTTCTTGCACAATTTGACTATACAGCAACTCATTCTATAACAGATTCAAGATGCACTCCATATGAAAGGCCAGTATTACAACAGAGGCAAACAAGGTGACCACCTGACATCACCAGATGGTTACATTGGTTAAAATGGGAAACTTTCCTTATGAAGAACAAAGGAATAAGACTGCATATGACATATGTATCAAATAAAGGAGTATAAGGCATTAACATTGCATTAATCAAATAACACACACATTAAATTTACAGAAGCACTTTTGTGTTGTATACATTGAGATTATTATATCAGAAACACGTTTCCCATTTTTCTTTCATCAGTTCTAAAAGGAATTTGATCCTTTTTAAATAACCTTTTAATTAGATGAACCTGATTCATCTGATGCAGGCTAGGATATTTCCCTTTTTTTTCACCTCACTACTGATTGTGAAATAAACTAATGCTACAAAGGACTGAATCTAGGATTGTTTCACTGCATGAGTTACAGAAAGTAAGAGTTGTGCTAGACAAGATGAAAAGCCTTCTTAGTCCAGCAATCTATTTCCCATGGACTTTGGGCCCACAAGCAGGATATAATCTCAATAGTACATTCCTGCCTGTGACCATCAGTAGTTGCATTCAAGTGTGAGGCATGTTGCCTATGATATTGAAGTTAAAAGTATAATGCTCCTGATCATTAGCCACTGAAAAACTGCAGGCTTCAACAATTGCAATAACCTCAAGTTCCACAGTTAAATGGTCCTTTACCATCACAAATGTGTATGGTTGTCAATTTATCACTGAACTGTGAGTAAAACAAATGCCCTTGAATCACTTCATGAAGGAAAGTTAAAATGCCCCCCCGAAGTTAAAATGCCACCTTGGCTATTGCTTGGCTGGATAAAAGGTATTGAAAAATGTACCTCAAATGGGAAGGAAAGGAAGGGTATTCATTGTTCATTTCATTCTACCACTTCTCTGAAGTCCTAATTTCCAAATGTAGTGTCAAACTGACTGACTATTTTTTAATTTCTGCTTTGTACCTTTACTCTTTGCTGTTGATATTAAGAGGGAAGGCTGAAATTTAATTAAAATAAATTTTTAAAATGAATATTTAGGGGGGGAAAGTGACTTTTGTCAGCCCTCGTCAGTTTGTAGATTTTAGCACCATGAGCAGAAAGTAGGCAATGGCAGGAGACAATGTTATATCCTGCAGTATCTGAAAAGTTTTCAAAAGGCACTTTGTATAAAAGATGGCAAAAAGAATTTCATCTAATACACTTAATGGAAGAGAGAGCATTGCTAATTAG
The DNA here is from genome assembly GCA_004319985.1 of Emydocephalus ijimae. Lineage (NCBI taxonomy): Eukaryota > Metazoa > Chordata > Lepidosauria > Squamata > Elapidae > Emydocephalus > Emydocephalus ijimae. The sequence goes on from BHEV01004042.1 coordinate 18,580, forward strand.
TTCATTTTTTAATAAAATCAGCTACGAACAAAAAATGGCTTTTGTCATAATGAATCCTGCCCCTAATATGATTTAGGGATGATAGAACAAGTTTAAGAAATAAGAAAGCTTGTCTTCATCATTTTCACATTGAAGTCTTTCATTTTTTTTAATAGATTGCTGAAGCCTTATCTCTACAATAAACTAAGTCAGGGGTCCCAAATTCATGGCCCTTGAAATGATTTGATATGTTCCATTATTTAAGACCTTGTAGCCACTGAGGTCAGAGACCTATGTACAGATATCTGTGCATGCAGGCACCAAAGCAATTCATTTCAAACCAACCTTATAGTTTTCTTGGCAACAGCTGAGCCTGGTTGGTTGGGCCATGCAATCTGTGCTCCAATGCCTTTTGTACTGGCAGCACCCATTCCAAGAACACATGCTCTAAGGCTGCACAGATCTCCAGGCAGAGCCCCAGACATGAAGCTTGGGGGCTGGAGCTGATATGGAGAAGGTTGGAGAATCAGGCCTGGCCTGGCTGCATTGCTGTGAGCGTTCATATGCCAAGCAAGGCATCAGCCAACAAGTGGAGGAGAGCTTAGCTAGTGAAAGAAGAACAGGCAAGAGGACAAAAGTGAATAAAGAAAAATCTGAAAGACGCCTGCTCAATAAGAAGAAAAGCAGGATTTTGGCTGCTTTTAATGGGACAGGAGTGGGGCATGATGGCTTAGCGCTTAAGACACTGGGCTTGGCAGCTGGAAAGCTGACAATCTGGGTTTGAGATGAGCCCACACAATGGGATGAACTCCCATTACTCACTCCAACTCCTGCCAGCCTAGCTGTTTGAAAGCATGCAAATGAAAGTAGATAAATAGGACCTGCTTCAGCACAAAGGTTACCGCATTCTGTATTTTCATGCTGGCCACATGATGATGAAAGCGTCTCAGAGAATTCAGGCTCCCTCACCAAAGAATCAAAGATGAGCACCACCCCTTTGGGTCAGTCATAACTGAACAGGGGAAACCTTTAAACCTTAAGCTTGTAGTGGGATGGGACTAGCCCTAGCCGGTACTGTTCTTAATGGGATTTAGAAAAAAATTATAAATCACCAAGTAATAACATCAGATATTGGTATTATAGTTAATGGAAAATGCTGCCGACCAAATGGCTATCTTGCAAGTAGCTTTGCTTCATAATAAAGTTTGATTTAAGAGCACAATATATTATGTTATACGACATATGTGATACTTTTCATTTTGGACTTAATTCATGCGCAGAAAGGTTTCAGTTTTGTGGCCATCAAGGCTAAGACTCACATGGCACTTGTGACAATTTGAGTTTGAGACCCTGGTCTTGGCATTGTATTCCTGCATATTTAATTTAGCAAGACAGATTTTAGTATGTATTAGATTAATTAATTTAAAGTCAATATCAAATTATGTAATATTTGATTTCCCCATGGTTGCGTATATTTGGGGATGTATTATATAGACTAATTATGTCTTTCATAAATAGACAGTTCGTAATCCCAGCCATGCTAAGATCTTGAACGGTTTCCATGTGTTTACTGTTTGGCACTCAAATGGCAGCAGTGGCAAGAATGTTCCTTGAGAGTTGTGACCTTCAAAGGCATCGCCATACAAATACACTGAAGAAGAAAAAATAACACATTATTACAAATACAAATAAACACAGATGTGGCTAAAATCATACTGCAAGCTTGTTCCACCCATCCACCCCCATATTCCACCACATTTAAAACAAGAAATGCCAACTAACAATTAATTTCCCACTACTGCCATAGACAGATAATTTTTACAAAGACCATAATATGATAATGTCAAATGAGTGTGCCTGCACCAAACAGAATTCCTTACAGTGAACTTTAAGCATCTATTGCAGCTTAATAAAAGGAAGTAAAGACAGCTAGAGAAGCTAAAACACATGGAGTACAAGGAGGTTTTCTATTGGAGTTAGATGGGATTAATTGCTTGAGTTTTACATATTCTTGATGTGGAGATTCCCTGTAATAAATCAGATTAAACTGCCATTTTATAGACTAAGAATTGGTGGAGAGGATATTTATAATTTATTTGGGTTTACATGCTATGATGGGTGCAATCTTCTATTCTGTTTAGATCACTTGCTTCCCTGAATAGAGAGGAAAAACTAACCATCCTCTGCCAAAACAAGGCTATGCATCTCCATGGATTCTTGTACAAACAGGGTTCTTGATGCAAGTGAGCCTCAATTCTGTAATTTTGGGGGGCAGTGCAAATATTCCATTCACTTGCTTGGATAAAAATTCCTCTCACTTATTTCTTGCCCCTTTCACTGTTTGTTCTCTTTTCTCACAGAAGCCATGAGGATGTGTTTCAAAAGGTGAATAGTTTCAACTCTATTGTAGCTAACTATGCACCTATCATAGTAGCCATTAAGTAGTCAAACTAGTAATCTCAAAAGTAAAAAATGATCTCAGTTGTACCCCGTGGCTCAAAAAGATGAGTGAAGCTGACTTTTTATTTGGCAACAAATCATGATGAAAACAATAATATATGGGTGATAATGCCTTGCTAGCAATCCAGCAGAAGCAGTTGATAATCCATATTCTCTGCAACCCATTACCCAGAAAGGTTTTACTATGGTGATTTTTTACCCTGTTTAGAGAAAAAAGATGCAGACTTTTCACAGCAAAGGATCAGAAAAATCTGCACATCTTTTTTTAAAAATCACTTCTAACCATATTTATATTTGGCTATATTTTGGTTCTGCCCCTGAGGAATTCAAGTTACTATAGATAGTCCTTGACTTATGACCACAATTGAGCCCAAAATTTCTGTTATTAAATGAGTCATTTGTTAAATGAGTTTTGTCTTATTTTATGAACTTTCTTACCATAGTTGTTAAGTGAATCACTCAGTTGATAAGTTAGTAACACATAGTTAAGTGAATCTGACTTCCCCATTGACTTTGTCAGAAGGTCACAAAAGGTGATCATATGACCTTGGGACCCAGCAACAGTCATAAGTATGAACCAGTTGCCAAGCACCTGAATTTTGATCACATAATCATGAGGATGCTGCAAAAAGTGTGACTGTGAAAAACGGTCATAAGTCACATTTTTCAGTGCCATTGTAACTTTGAACAATCATGAAATGAACTGTTGTAAATCGAGGACTACCTGTACTGAACTCAGCATCATAACAGCCCTCAGAAGAATGACATATGATGATCTTATCAAGGCTTCCCAGTTCGATGCAGATGAGGGTGAAACAGAGCTTGGATTTCTCCCATTTCAACTCAAAATCTCCAACTACCATTTAATCAACTAAATGTTACACAGTGCAAACATTACCTGCAGTCATCTCCTCCTGTGCTGATAACATACTTGTCATCATGAGAAAAGCGTATGTTGGTGACATGTGCAGAATGACCAAAATAACGCTTATGTTTGGCCTGTCAAGAAAAGAAATGATTTCTGAACACAATATTGCTTTACTCACAAATAGCCAGCCACCAGATATCTTCTTGCCACCAGAAGATACAGGCTATCTCAGCTACCGATCAACCAAATGTTTATCAAGGTAAGGCACACTGACAAACTTATTCTAAAAAGGCAAAACATGCTCACTTACAAATTTTTCAGTACATGGAAAATCAAAGAGTTTGACTAGCCCAAAGTCATCTCCAGAAACAATGTTCAAACCAGCATGGGTCACACAGGCACAGTTGACATCTGCCTTATCTGCATTTCGGGGCCAAATACCAATAACTTCATCCCCAAGGATGCTGTTCCAAAGGAGAAAAATCAACGAATTAGTGAGGACATGACAGTAAAATGTCTTAGGGAGTATAGGATATATAACAATATATAATATACTTTGGGGGCTGTTGAAAGAATGGAGTGGAATGTCAAAATTCAAAAAAGGAGAGAGACATTTTCTAAGGGCTGCTATTGTAAGTGGATTAGTCTCTCACTATCAGTTCATTAACCTGCATTCTTGTTGTGGACTTCTGACTTTTTTTTCAATTTCTGAAGAGATGACAGTTTCCCCTTTAAGGGATGTGCTCTAGTCAGAGGAATATAGACAGCCATCTGTCAGGAATGGATTCATTTGGATTTCAACCTGAAGCAGATGATCAGACTCAATGGCCTAAGTAGGCTCTTCCAATTCTGATCAGATGGTGTAGGTTTATACTCCTTGTTTAGCGTTTTGTGCTACATCACCTTGTCCAGGTAGCCCAGGTGATCTTTCCAATAAATGCTGTATCTGTCACTTGCTTTCCTAGTGGCACCTCATGGACTTGCCGCTTGTAGGCACCAGTTGATACCTAAGGAAGGAAATGAATCACAATGATTATATGGACAGTGCTAAAATATATAGTTTTTCCAAAATCATCTCAGGAGTAATGACGATTTTGGGTTCTCCTTGCATTATATTTTATTATATAAAATGTTGACATGTGTAAGTGAATAGTGAGAGTGTTCATACTCATGGCAAACTTTGGAATGTGAATGGTTGATTTATGAAACTACTTCTAATACTTTTAGCAAAGTAGCAAACTACTTCTAATACTTTTAGCCTGTAAATTTGTCTCATTTGACATTTTAAAAATCTGACCTTCTGGTCAGTCAATCATAACAGCTGTGGCTTTTTAAATCTAAATTTTAAGTTCATTTCTGTCTCTGTCAGTTCTACCTACCTGATGCTTATGATTCTGGAATATCACTATCATAAACAAAAGGAATCGGAAGGGTCTATGAAATTTAAGAGGTGTACCTCCTGCTCTTCTTGACTTGAGGCATGAATTTGTGTCTGAATCAGGAAGGCTGTTTGTTAACTGAAAGAAAAAACTTTACCTGAATATATTTACTATCTGCTGAAAAATCCATTTGAATGACAAAACTTGGGATGTCTTTGCAATAGCCAATTCGATTCAAGGTTGTGCCTTGTGTGAGATCATAGAAGTCTACAGTATGTTCTTGTGAACCCACTGCCAAAAACCGATTATCAGAGCTGATTCTAGAAACAAAACCAAAATAAGGTTTCTGAGATGACAGTGATATTAAAAAAAATTAAACTGCTCTATATTCAAAGCTCCTTGAGCAGTTTACAATTTACTAAAATAATCTGCCTAAAATCAGATTATGATAAATCATAAAAAATACAAATTAAAAACACCATACAAATTAGTCAGTCGCACAAAAGTCATTCAAACCATAAGAATTAAAATACAATTACAAGTCAACTAAAATTTCTGGGAAAATAGAAAGAGTTTCACTTGGTACTAAAACGATGGTGTAATGGGGAAGCCATTCCATAAATGGGGCACCAGCATAGAAAATGCTCTTCAGTGTGTAGAGGTCCACATCATCTCAAGTGGTGAAGAAGCTGAAGGAGGGCTTCATTCAGTGTTTTTAAGTTCTATCTAGGTACACAGAGAAGAAAATACTCCTTAACTATTACATGAAATGAGCCATAGTTGTATTTTTATTCTAAAAACATTTCATGTAATGCATATTACGCATTGTTCTGATTTTTTAGCAGTAGACAAAAGAGTCAAAGAGCATCTCTGTGTGCCTGGAAAGAAAAGGCTACACCCTATACACTACCTGCCCCATTCTGGTTAGTAGGTCATGATGCATGAGAAGTCGGTACCAATGGAGCTGGACTTTCAGCACAATTTTTTGCATCTCCTTGGAGCTCCCCAAGATTGCACTGCTAAATCATGGCAATTCAATTGTTTTGCTGTTTTAACTGTTAAGCTCGCAATCCTGTCCTCTCATAAACCGCAGAGTCTTTGCTAAAAAGAAATAATCAGAAACAGGGCAATCCTTGGCAGCCAAAAGAATAGTGTTGCCTCTGCTCCAATGCAGACTTTCCCACTGTTGCTGTTTCAGCCAGGACAGAAAGCTTCACGTAACCTTGTGGAACTAGCAAGGGGTATACAAATGATACTGAGAATGTTTTTTATTCATAGGCAGAATATATGGGAAGCATCCAAATATAATTGTAATACCCTTTATCTGTATAGAACTTTCATATATTCAACTCAAAATATGCTTATTTTGAAATTCTGCTACTGAAGTAAGAGGATTTTATTTTTTGTACAGTCCTCTCCTGCCCACTCTTCTGACACTACACAGCATTGTATTTTTCCCCATATTTCTTTGAAGTTCCAATACTTGGTATCACAAAGAATAGGATATGGATTTTTTTCATCTTTTACATTTCCGTCAGATTTCCTTCCCTTTCTCCATTTATAGACTGATTCATAAGGCTGTGCATCTCAAGCAATAGGTCTCTGGGCTCAAATTGGACAAGTTTGGTTCACTGCTTAGAATTTTACGGGAGGAAAAGTACTCTAAGATTTTGTTCCCTGTGTGGGTTATCTTCCTTGCTGATGTAATCTCAGTGCAGTAACTGTTGTGTATACAATAAATGCAATAAAGGTCCAAGCTTGGGGTAAAGTGCAGGGTTCTGGCCCTGCACTTCTGATTGATTATCAGGCAGCTTGACCAGGATTGGTCAGCTATAACAAACCTGATTGGTCTTTAACTAAGGGTTTTCATTGGTTGTTAGAAATAGNAGAACTGAAGAACCGAGAAACGAACACCAAGCACGTGGAAGACGACGCCAATAACGGGAACCATGTCCGGCGGCATCGTACCACCCGCTCCGTTCGACCCAAGTCAGGAAGATTGGGACTCCTATATG